>OU612046.1:57396767-57609583 GCA_914767935.1 Coremacera marginata | reverse complement strand
CTTTATACTTTATACTTTATACTTTATACTTTATACTTTATACTTTATACTTTATACTTTATACTTTATACTTTATACTTTATACTTTATACTTTATACTTTATACTTTATACTTTATACTTTATACTTTATACTTTATACTTTATACTTTATACTTTATACTTTATACTTTATACTTTATACTTTATACTTTATACTTTATACTTTATACTTTATACTTTATACTTTATACTTTATACTTTATACTTTATACTTTATACTTTATACTTTATACTTTATACTTTATACTTTATACTTTATACTTTATACTTTATACTTTATACTTTATACTTTATACTTTATACTTTATACTTTATACTTTATACTTTATACTTTATACTTTATACTTTATACTTTATACTTTATACTTTATACTTTATACTTTATAACTTTATACTTTATACTTTATACTTTATACTTTATACTTTATACTTTATACTTTATACTTTATACTTTATACTTTATACTTTATACTTTATACTTTATACTTTATACTTTATACTTTATACTTTATACTTTATACTTTATACTTTATACTTTATACTTTATACTTTATACTTTATACTTTATACTTTATACTTTATACTTTATACTTTATACTTTATACTTTATACTTTATACTTTATACTTTATACTTTATACTTTATACTTTATACTTTATACTTTATACTTTATACTTTATACTTTATACTTTATACTTTATACTTTATACTTTATACTTTATACTTTATACTTTATACTTTATACTTTATACTTTATACTTTATACTTTATACTTTATACTTTATACTTTATACTTTATACTTTATACATTATACTTTATACTTTATACTTTATACTTTATACTTTATACTTTATACTTTATACTTTTATACTTTATACTTTATACTTTATACTTTATACTTTATACTTTATACTTTATACTTTATACTTTATACTTTATACTTTATACTTTATACTTTATACTTTATACTTTATACTTTATACTTTATACTTTATACTTTATACTTTATACTTTATACTTTATACTTTATACTTTATACTTTATACTTTATACTTTATACTTTATACTTTATACTTTATACTTTATACTTTATACTTTATACTTTATACTTTATACTTTATACTTTATACTTTATACTTTATACTTTATACTTTATACTTTATACTTTATACTTTATACTTTATACTTTATACTTTATACTTTATACTTTATACTTTATACTTATACTTTATACTTTATACTTTATACTTTATACTTTATACTTTATACTTTATACTTTATACTTTATACTTTATACTTTATACTTTATACTTTATACTTTATACTTTATACTTTATACTTTATACTTTATACTTTATACTTTATACTTTATACTTTATACTTTATACTTTATACTTTATACTTTATACTTTATACTTTATACTTTATACTTTATACTTTATACTTTACTTATACTTTATACTTTTATACTTTATACTTTATACTTTATACTTTATACTTTATACTTTATACTTTATACTTTATACTTTATACTTTATACTTTATACTTTATACTTTATACTTTATACTTTATACTTTATACTTTATACTTTATACTTTATACTTTATACTTTATACTTTATACTTTATACTTTATACTTTATACTTTATACTTTATACTTTATACTTTATACTTTATACTTTATACTTTATACTTTATACTTTATACTTTATACTTTATACTTTATACTTTATACTTTATACTTTATACTTTATACTTTATACTTTATACTTTATACTTTATACTTTATACTTTATACTTTATACTTTATACTTTATACTTTATACTTTATACTTTATACTTTATACTTTATACTTTATACTTTATACTTTATACTTTATACTTTATACTTTATACTTTATACTTTATACTTTATACTTTATACTTTATACTTTATACTTTATACTTTATACTTTATACTTTATACTTTATACTTTATACTTTATACTTTATACTTTATACTTTATACTTTATACTTTATACTTTATACTTTATACTTTATACTTTATACTTTATACTTTATACTTTATACTTTATACTTTATACTTTTACTTTATACTTTATACTTTATACTTTATACTTTATACTTTATACTTTATACTTTATACTTTATACTTTATACTTTATACTTTATACTTTATACTTTATACTTTATACTTTATACTTTATACTTTATACTTTATACTTTATACTTTATACTTTATACTTTATACTTTATACTTTATACTTTATACTTTATACTTTATACTTTATACTTTATACTTTATACTTTATACTTTATACTTTATACTTTATACTTTATACTTTATACTTTATACTTTATACTTTATACTTTATACTTTATACTTTATACTTTATACTTTATACTTTATACTTTATACTTTATACTTTATACTTTATACTTTATACTTTATACTTTATACTTTATACTTTATACTTTATACTTTATACTTTATACTTTATACTTTATACTTTATACTTTATACTTTATACTTTATACTTTATACTTTATACTTTATACTTTATACTTTATACTTTATACTTTATACTTTATACTTTATACTTTATACTTTATACTTTATACTTTATACTTTATACTTTATACTTTATACTTTATACTTTATACTTTATACTTTATACTTTATACTTTATACTTTATACTTTATACTTTATACTTTATACTTTATACTTTATACTTTATACTTTATACTTTATACTTTATACTTTATACTTTATACTTTATACTTTATACTTTATACTTTATACTTTATACTTTATACTTTATACTTTATACTTTATACTTTATACTTTATACTTTATACTTTATACTTTATACTTTATACTTTATACTTTATACTTTATACTTTATACTTTATACTTTATACTTTATACTTTATACTTTATACTTTATACTTTATACTTTATACTTTATACTTTATACTTTATACTTTATACTTTATACTTTATACTTTATACTTTATACTTTATACTTTATACTTTATACTTTATACTTTATACTTTATACTTTATACTTTATACTTTATACTTTATACTTTATACTTTATACTTTATACTTTATACTTTATACTTTATACTTTATACTTTATACTTTATACTTTATACTTTATACTTTATACTTTATACTTTATACTTTATACTTTATACTTTATACTTTATACTTTATACTTTATACTTTATACTTTATACTTTATACTTTATACTTTATACTTTATACTTTATACTTTATACTTTATACTTTATACTTTATACTTTATACTTTATACTTTATACTTTATACTTTATACTTTATACTTTATACTTTATACTTTATACTTTATACTTTATACTTTATACTTTATACTTTATACTTTATACTTTATACTTTATACTTTATACTTTATACTTTATACTTTATACTTTATACTTTATACTTTATACTTTATACTTTATACTTTATACTTTATACTTTATACTTTATACTTTATACTTTATACTTTATACTTTATACTTTATACTTTATACTTTATACTTTATACTTTATACTTTATACTTTATACTTTATACTTTATACTTTATACTTTATACTTTATACTTTATACTTTATACTTTATACTTTATACTTTATACTTTATACTTTATACTTTATACTTTATACTTTATACTTTATACTTTATACTTTATACTTTATACTTTATACTTTATACTTTATACTTTATACTTTATACTTTATACTTTATACTTTATACTTTATACTTTATACTTTATACTTTATACTTTATACTTTATACTTTATACTTTATACTTTATACTTTATACTTTATACTTTATACTTTATACTTTATACTTTATACTTTATACTTTATACTTTATACTTTATACTTTATACTTTATACTTTATACTTTATACTTTATACTTTATACTTTATACTTTATACTTTATACTTTATACTTTATACTTTATACTTTATACTTTATACTTTATACTTTATACTTTATACTTTATACTTTATACTTTATACTTTATACTTTATACTTTATACTTTATACTTTATACTTTATACTTTATACTTTATACTTTATACTTTATACTTTATACTTTATACTTTATACTTTATACTTTATACTTTATACTTTATACTTTATACTTTATACTTTATACTTTATACTTTATACTTTATACTTTATACTTTATACTTTATACTTTATACTTTATACTTTATACTTTATACTTTATACTTTATACTTTATACTTTATACTTTATACTTTATACTTTATACTTTATACTTTATACTTTATACTTTATACTTTATACTTTATACTTTATACTTTATACTTTATACTTTATACTTTATACTTTATACTTTATACTTTATACTTTATACTTTATACTTTATACTTTATACTTTATACTTTATACTTTATACTTTATACTTTATACTTTATACTTTATACTTTATACTTTATACTTTATACTTTATACTTTATACTTTATACTTTATACTTTATACTTTATACTTTATACTTTATACTTTATACTTTATACTTTATACTTTATACTTTATACTTTATACTTTATACTTTATACTTTATACTTTATACTTTATACTTTATACTTTATACTTTATACTTTATACTTTATACTTTATACTTTATACTTTATACTTTATACTTTATACTTTATACTTTATACTTTATACTTTATACTTTATACTTATACTTTACTTTATACTTTATACTTTATACTTTATACTTTATACTTTATACTTTATACTTTATACTTTATACTTTATACTTACTTTATACTTTATACTTTATACTTTATACTTTATACTTTATACTTTATACTTTATACTTTATACTTTATACTTTATACTTTATACTTTATACTTTATACTTTATACTTTATACTTTATACTTTATACTTTATACTTTATACTTTATACTTTATACTTTATACTTTATACTTTATACTTTATACTTTATACTTTATACTTTATACTTTATACTTTATACTTTATACTTTATACTTTATACTTTATACTTTATACTTTATACTTTATACTTTATACTTTATACTTTATACTTTATACTTTATACTTTATACTTTATACTTTATACTTTATACTTTATACTTTATACTTTATACTTTATACTTTATACTTTATACTTTATACTTTATACTTTATACTTTATACTTTATACTTTATACTTTATACTTTATACTTTATACTTTATACTTTATACTTTATACTTTATACTTTATACTTTATACTTTATACTTTATACTTTATACTTTATACTTTATACTTTATACTTTATACTTTATACTTTATACTTTATACTTTATACTTTATACTTTATACTTTATACTTTATACTTTATACTTTATACTTTATACTTTATACTTTATACTTTATACTTTATACTTTATACTTTATACTTTATACTTTATACTTTATACTTTATACTTTATACTTTATACTTTATACTTTATACTTTATACTTTATACTTTATACTTTATACTTTATACTTTATACTTTATACTTTATACTTTATACTTTATACTTATACTTACTTTATACTTTATACTTTATACTTTATACTTTATACTTTATACTTTATACTTTATACTTTATACTTTATACTTTATACTTTATACTTTATACTTTATACTTTATACTTTATACTTTATACTTTATACTTTATACTTTATACTTTATACTTTATACTTTATACTTTATACTTTATACTTTATACTTTATACTTTATACTTTATACTTTATACTTTATACTTTATACTTTATACTTTATACTTTATACTTTATACTTTATACTTTATACTTTATACTTTATACTTATACTTTATACTTTATACTTTATACTTTATACTTTATACTTTATACTTTATACTTTATACTTTATACTTTATACTTTATACTTTATACTTTATACTTTATACTTTATACTTTATACTTTATACTTTATACTTTATACTTTACTTTATACTTTATACTTTATACTTTATACTTTATACTTTATACTTTATACTTTATACTTTATACTTTATACTTTATACTTTATACTTTATACTTTATACTTTATACTTTATACTTTATACTTTATACTTTATACTTTATACTTTATACTTTATACTTTATACTTTATACTTTATACTTTATACTTTATACTTTATACTTTATACTTTATACTTTATACTTTATACTTTATACTTTATACTTTATACTTTATACTTTATACTTTATACTTTATACTTTATACTTTATACTTTATACTTTATACTTTATACTTTATACTTTATACTTTATACTTTATACTTTATACTTTATACTTTATAATTTATACTTTATTCTTTATACGTAAGGAATTGTTCCCTTAATATACCCTACAGTATCTTAACATACGCTACATTTGTGTTTATTTGTTTTTGGTCGCAGATATAAATACTTAGTACTAACTCCTAAGTACTTAATACTAAATACTTAATACTAAATACTAAATACTAAATACTAAATACTAAATACTAAATACTAAATACTACATACTAAATACTTAATACTAAATACTAAATACTAAATACTAAATACTAAATACTAAATACTAAATACTAAATACTAAATACTAAATACTAAATACTAAATACTAAATACTAAATACTAAATACTAAATACTAAATACTAAATACTAAATACTAAATACTAAATACTAAATACTAAATACTAAATACTAAATACTAAATACTAAATACTAAATACTAAATACTAAATACTAAATACTAAATACTAAATACTAAATACTAAATACTAAATACTAAATACTAAATACTAAATACTAAATACTAAATACTAAATACTAAATACTAAATACTAAATACTAAATACTAAATACTAAATACTAAATACTAAATACTAAATACTAAATACTAAATACTAAATACTAAATACTAAATACTAAATACTAAATACTAAATACTAAATACTAAATACTAATACTAAATACTAAATACTAAATACTAAATACTAAATACTAAATACTAAATACTAAATACTAAATACTAAATACTAAATACTAAATACTAAATACTAAATACTAAATACTAAATACTAAATACTAAATACTAAATACTAAATACTAAATACTAAATACTAAATACTAAATACTAAATACTAAATACTAAATACTAAATACTAAATACTAAATACTAAATACTAAATACTAAATACTAAATACTAAATACTAAATACTAAATACTAAATACTAAATACTAAATACTAAATACTAAATACTAAATACTAAATACTAAATACTAAATACTAAATACTAAATACTAAATACTAAATACTAAATACTAAATACTAAATACTAAATACTAAATACTAAATACTAAATACTAAATACTAAATACTAAATACTAAATACTAAATACTAAATACTAAATACTAAATACTAAATACTAAATACTAAATACTAAATACTAAATACTAAATACTAAATACTTAATACTAAATTCTAAATACTAAATACTAAATACTAAATACTAAATACTAAATACTAAATACAAAATACTAAATACTAAATACTTAATACTAAATACTAGATACTAAATACTAAATACTAAATACTAAATACTAAATACTAAATACTAAATACTAAATACTAAATACTAAATACTAAATACTAAATACTAAATACTAAATACTAAATACTAAATACTAAATACTAAATACTAAATACTAAATACTAAATACTAAATACTAAATACTAAATACTAAATACTTAATACTAAATACTAAATACTAAATACTAAATACTAAATACTAAATACTAAATACTAAATACTAAATACTAAATACTAAATACTAAATACTAAATACTAAATACTAAATACTAAATACTAAATACTAAATACTAAATACTAAATACTAAATACTAAATACTAAATACTAAATACTAAATACTAAATACTAAATACTAAATACTTAATACTAAATACGAAATACTAAATACTAAATACTAAATACTAAATACTAAATACTAAATACTAAATACTAAATACTAAATACTAAATACTAAATACTAAATACTAAATACTAAATACTAAATACTAAATACTAATTACTAAATACTAAATACTAAATACTAAATACTAAATACTAAATACTAAATACTAAATACTAAATACTAAATACTAAATACTAAATACTAAATACTAAATACTAAATACTAAATACTAAATACTAAATACTAAATACTAAATACTAAATACTAAATACTAAATACTAAATACTAAATACTAAATACTAAATACTAAATACTAAATACTAAATACTAAATACTTAATACTAAATACTAAATACTAAATACTAAATACTAAATACTAAATACTAAATACTAAATACTAAATACTAAATACTAAATACTAAATACTAAATACTAAATACTAAATACTAAATACTAAATACTAAATACTAAATACTAAATACTAAATACTAAATACTAAATACTAAATACTAAATACTAAATACTAAATACTAAATACTAAATACTAAATACTAAATACTAAATACTAAATACTAAATACTAAATACTAAATACTAAATACTAAAAACTAAATACTTAGTACTAAATACTAAACACTTAATACTAAATACTAAATACTAAATACTAAATACTAAATACTAAATACTAAATACTAAATACTAAGTACTAAATACTAAATACTTAATACTAAATACAAGATACTAAATACTAAATACTAAATACTAAATACTAAATACTAAATACTAAATACTAAATACTAAATACTAAATACTAAATACTAAATACTAAATACTAAATACTAAATACTAAATACTAAATACTAAATACTAAATACTAAATACTAAATACTAAATACTAAATACTAAATACTAAATACTAAATACTAAATACTAAATACTAAATACTAAATACTAAATACTAAATACTAAATACTAAATACTAAATACTAAATACTAAATACTAAATACTAAATACTAAATACTAAATATAAATACTAAATACTAAATACTAAATACTAAATACTAAATACTAAATACTAAATACTAAATACTAAATACTAAATACTAAATACTAAATACTAAATACTAAATACTAAATACTAAATACTAAATACTAAATACTAAATACTAAATACTAAATACTAAATACTAAATACTAAATACTAAATACTAAATACTAAATACTAAATACTAAATACTAAATACTAAATACTTAATACTAAATACTAGATACTAAATACAAAATACTAAATACTAAATACTAAATACTAAATACTAAATACTAAATACTAAATACTAAATACTAAATACTAAATACTAAATACTAAATACTAAATACTAAATACTAAATACTAAATACTAAATACTAAATACTAAATACTAAATACTAAATACTAAATACTAAATACTAAATACTAAATACTAAATACTAAATACTAAATACTAAATACTAAATACTAAATACTAAATACTAAATACTAAATACTAAATACTAAATACTAAATACTAAATACTAAATACTAAATACTAAATACTAAATACTAAATACTAAATACTAAATACTAAATACTAAATACTAAATACTAAATACTAAATACTAAATACTAAATACTAAATACTAAATACTAAATACTAAATACTAAATACTAAATACTAAATACTAAATACTAAATACTAAATACTAAATACTAAATACTAAATACTAAATACTAAATACTAAATACTAAATACTAAATACTAAATACTAAATACTAAATACTAAATACTAAATACTAAATACTAAATACTAAATACTAAATACTAAATACTAAATACTAAATACTAAATACTAAATACTAAATACTAAATACTAAATACTAAATACTAAATACTAAATACTAAATACTAAATACTAAATACTAAATACTAAATACTAAATACTAAATACTAAATACTAAATACTAAATACTAAATACTAAATACTAAATACTAAATACTAAATACTAAATACTAAATACTAAATACTAAATACTAAATACTAAATACTAAATACTAAATACTAAATACTAAATACTAAATACTAAATACTAAATACTAAATACTAAATACTAAATACTAAATACTAAATACTAAATACTAAATACTAAATACTAAATACTAAATACTAAATACTAAATACTAAATACTAAATACTAAATACTAAATACTAAATACTAAATACTAAATACTAAATACTAAATACTAAATACTAAATACTAAATACTAAATACTAAATACTAAATACTAAATACTAAATACTAAATACTAAATACTAAATACTAAATACTAAATACTAAATACTAAATACTAAATACTAAATACTAAATACTAAATACTAAATACTAAATACTAAATACTAAATACTAAATACTAAATACTAAATACTAAATACTAAATACTAAATACTAAATACTAAATACTAAATACTAAATACTAAATACTAAATACTAAATACTAAACACTTAATATTAAATACTGAGCACATAATACTAAAAATAAATAGTAAATAATAAAGACTAAAGAGTATGCTAAAAAATATATATAAATACTATATACTAAATACTTAATAGAAGATTCATAATACTAAATACAAAATACTAAAAACTAAATACTATACATGATATGCTAAATATTCAGTACTAAACACAATTTACTAAACACTAAATAGTTCACAATCTATTCTTCTCTTCTCGTTCTTTTTCATTATTACTTGTGTTTTTGTAGTTCATCCAACGATTCAATAAATACCATCTGCTGAATAATTTTCCTAAATATAATTATTGCGGCTTGCGATGATTTCAATGGAGATTTTTTAAAAATGTGCAGCAAAATTTCCTAAGAAACAAATATTATCTAGTAAACTTAAAGTAATCACATTACGTAAACTTTAAAATAAACCAAAACCAATTCGTATATAGATATGTATATATATGTGTATATATATATATATACGTATCGCTTAAAATAGCAGAATTGTTAATTCTGCGAAGTGTTAAACACTAAATTGTATCAATTAGTTCAGGCGAAAGGCAACAATAAAAACCATAAAACAAAAAGAAGAAAACTCTAAACAGCTTGACGTGCGACACTTTCGTGATGCTGCCAACAATTTTTCAAATGCTTTTAAAATTTAATGTTTATTTTCGACACTATTTTAAGATTAGATACCTTGGTGATAATCATTATACAATTACGCAATGTGAGAGACTGCATTCAAAGAGCTGCACCAAGATATATCAAGTTAGAATATGCATATCGATGCATTTAGTGCTCCTCGATAAAATCAAATGTCACAATTAAAACTTCTCAAGATGCTTAATTAGTTGACTTTTAAGTTAATGCTTATAAAAAAGGGCGAAGCCTTCACTTTGAATTCACATGTTGTGCTTTTTATAATTACACATTATTACACATATACTAATTCTACAAGTTAAAGTAGATTTTGAAATATTAAAAAAAACAGCTGCTAGTAGCATGCGAAAGATTTCCTCGTCACCGAAATTAGTTTTCATAGAAGCTGAAAAATCGCTTAACTATTTTGTTGTTTCTATCTTTTTGGCCTCTTAATCTAGGTGTTGAAATTTTTGGCAATTAATAAAAAACATAAACAAAACCTATGTGGATTTTTCTACATTTAAATGACGCATTATAAATAAGCGTGCCATGGACGCATAGTGCTGTTGGACAGCTTGGTAGCTGAAGTTGCCAAATTCATAAAACAAAAATTAGTTTAAGCCATAAGTGCATCGTGAGTTTTCATTTACTCACCCTTTAATACGTACTACAAAAAATTTTTGGTTTTTTCCTAATGAACGTAGTTGATTATAAAGTTTAGTTGTTTACAAAATCATAATAAGCTTGAAACGTAAAAAGCTGAAAATTATAAACAAGATGTTTGTAGGTAATAACAATATTTTATTCCTTTTTTGTTTTGATGAATGCACATGGGGGTTTTTTCCACTTTTTTTGGCAAATGCTCATATCTTTTATATTTACCACCTACAGCTCTGAAATTTTTACTGATGACAGTTTATTTAAACACCTTTGTTGACACCAAAAATGGTCGATTTCCGAATGTAATATAGGGTATTTGGTAAACATATGTTTTACGTGGTAAAACTGAACTCTAGGGATCTCTGTGGTAAAAGTAGTGCAAAAAACCACTCCTCCAATTTTCTTAAACTACTCACAAAATGTTGGGTCACTCATTAGAAGATTTTCAGCTCTTTAGGTGTTAAGAAAAATTTTATTCAAAGAGTCCACTAAGCCTAAGAAGTTCCAATGACCCAACTAGTTTCAAAAATATTGCAATTGGAACCAATATGTCCAAATAGTACGTATTTGACAAAAAAAAAACTCAGACTTTTGTCGAAGGAGTCCAACAGAACCTAAAAAACTTCCAATGACACAACTAGTACCCTACATAATTCATATGTAAGCAAGAGTTTTGTCCACAGTCTTCAGAAATCATAAAAATTGCAATGGACGCTACTGCGAGCTAACTACTACTACTAACTAGCTACTTTTTCTCTTTATTGCTCAGATTTCATTCCTGCCTTTAATTTCCGTGAGCGGCTCATGAGCGGCTCCTGAGCAGTCTCATGAGTAAGTCTCATTTACGTTCTAGTTCACGAGCGCGTACATCTTGATAGGCACACGTAATGAGACCTCATTTCAAAGTCTTACCAAAACTTACGCGCTCGTGGACGAAAGCAATAAAAAATTTTCTAGGGTACACTTCCGCGAAGGCATACGATTTCTTGTGTACCTTTTTTAAGGTATGCTCTCAAGGGTAAGCGAGTGGACCTTTCTGTACCGTGCAAGTAATAATTAGCAAACTAATAAGTCCTGTATGAATGCCCATAATGTTTACTAAGTCGTCTGAAAAGCTTGTTTTTGCAGCAGACTTAAAAAATAACTTCTTTATGCCTTTACCTTGCACGATGAACTTACATTTTTCAGCCACACGTTGTACAAACCCACATTTTGAAAATGGTAGGTGTCAAGAATAAAACATACCAAACATTAAACTTCCGCAAAGTTCCACAAACGATATTAGTATTTCTTTGTTTAAAATTATTAGCTCTACATCAGTGTGCCAATATCTCTTTGTTCCTAGGTATTTCAAAGAAGTTCTAGCTTTCCAAAATTTAAGTTTGTTTTTCATGTCCTCATTTTAAGTTTTGTTGTAAATATTGAATTTTTATCTAACACAAATTTTTCTGAAACATTTATACACATACCAAAAATTCATACCATAAGCTTTAATCTTTATTTCTTAGTCTTTTTAAATACAGCTTGAAATAATACCGCAAAATAGTTTTGTTTGTAAGAAAAACTCAATAATTTACATAGAAAAATTCTAATCGCACACAACCCTTCACTTCAAAAGCTAACAAAAGTAACGGCAAATCGTAAAAGGAAAGCAAATATAATTATTTTGCTATGGTTGGAGTTTCTACTTTGCAAAAAAAGAGTTCTTCACGTGTTTTTCGATACCTGAAAATTAAGGTTATTTCCATTAAATCGCATTATTTTCCCCATTGTGCTTTGATATAAGCAATATAAAGTTATAATCTCATTTTCGTTGTTTTATTCTCAATAGTTATTGGAATATAGCAATCAATTAATATTGATGGTGTTAGGAGTGCCACGCCTTATTGTGATGCATTAATTTCAACACGTCCACAATATTTAGTAGATACCAATATATCATAGTATCACTATTGGTGAGGCCAAAAATCTGTCAAATCAACCATAAAATTGAATATCGTCTTTCAAACTATCCACTAGACATAAAATACAGCTATCGTGGTAAGTTATTATGAAGTTAAAGAGAATACTACATTACCCTAACCATTAGAGCACCCAAATGTGCCAAAAAGTTTTTTTTTGTTCGCTCCCCGCGCATTTTCATAAAGAATAAGGGTTAAATATAAGATCTACAAAAAAAAATTGGTCCCGCTTGTGGTAATTAGCCAGTCGGTTTTTAACTAAAGCCTCAAAAATACGCGAAAAAACAGTTCAAACATGTATTGTTGTATATGTTTACTCTAATAAAAAAAGTCAAGGTGGTTAGTCTTTATAAGGTAGAATGAAGAATAAAAAGGCAATAATTGTAAGTACAATTTTTCTTGTCCAAGTGCAATATTTCACGGGGCTTTAAGGGTTGAAGCTAAGTTGAATTTTGCAACAATTTTTGAGTACAGTTTTTGCTTAAATAATTCTTAAAATTCTTAAAGGGTGATAAAATTGCTTGCTTTACAGCATCTGAAAGAAAATTTAGTGGGGCTTAATACATAATTTGTTTTTTGCAATATTTATTTTGAATGCAAAAAAAAAACAATATTTGAAAGAGAAAAAAGTGCAAATATTTATTTTTTTATTTTAATGAAGTCTTCAAATTTCAAAACAACAAACTGAAAGTTGAATACTAAGTCATTTTAGTATATGAGACTATAGTTTAGTGTCTATTTCATTATTACGCAAGCGCATTTTTTGCAGTTTTCATAAATAGGGTAGCAATTGAAAAGTCTTTGTCTGTAGAGTGCAATAAGGTCTTATTTTTTCTTAAATATTATGCATTTTGTTACAAAACTAAAACAAATTATCTATGAAAACAACCAAATTTCTTTCTGATGCCTAAAAGTGTGTAATAGATTTTTTTGTAATGCTATGATAAGAATTAACTAGGCTACTTAAAAATTCAATAAAAACATAGAAAGTTTTTATGAAATCCTTGGTTCAAAGGTAAAAATAGTTCATAATATTAAAACAAAGTTACCTAACACTACATATTTTATATTTTGGCGTTTAAACGCCACACGGGAATTCTAATAGTATAAAGTATGGAATAAAAACAAAGATAAACTTAAGTAACTTAAGACTAAGGAATAAAAACAAAGATAAACGAAGACGAGTCGAATAAAAGCAATCGGTTTGCATACGTTTCACTTCTTCCGGGTGTCTCCAATATACGCACAGTTTAATTTTCTTAACAACTGGAATTTTACAAATTTTCTTTTGGAAAACTCTTTATAAATAATCTAAAAAAAATGTTTTCCAAAAATTGTTGGATGGTCTTTAAAAAGTTGTTCCATTGCATGCAGGGTGAACTTAATACAGAATTAAACCTTGTAATTAAAGCTACTCCACGTTCTGCAATATCATTAACAACTAATAAATGTTGAACTATTACTTTTACTGCAATGTATTCCTCATTTTCCTCCCAAGTCATTGGATCTAAAGTTAAAAAATTTGGATTTACATATACTTGTTACTTTCTTATTTATTATTGTTTCGAAAAATCGGTAGGTGCTGCTCGTAACGAAGTCATTTAATTCAGCAGTCATTATTTCCTGAACATCCAGAAGAACCCTTTTTGGTTGATCGGGGCTTAGTAAAATATGATGTATGTATATAGAATGGTAAGTTTTCTTGTCTATGTTAATAACACGGCGTTAAAGTGAAAACACTTGACTCAAGAACATTACTCCATACTTCGTTTTTTGTAATAATGAGTATTATTGAATTAAAATAAAACACCCACGACCATAAAATAAAGTATATAAAAGCACTTATATGACTTAGTACTCCACTTTCACTTTGTTATGAAATTTAAAGACTTCATTCAAATATAAAAATATAAAAAAATTTTTTTTACATATTTTTCTCTTTCACATATTTTTTTTCGCATTCAAAATAAATATTGCAAAAAAAAAATATGATTTAAGGCCCACTTAATTTTTATGGACTTAATGCACTTAATTTATGGAAATTATTTAAGCAAAAATTGTACCCAAAAATTGTTGCAAAATTAAACTTTAACCACTTATAACACCGTGAAATATGGCACTTAGAGAAGAAACATTTTACTAACAATTATTGTCTATTTATTCTTCATTCTACCTTATAAAGACTTACCACCTTTAACATTTTTTTATAAGAGTTATAGAACAATACATGTTTGAACTGTTTCTTAGCCCATTTTTGAGGCTCAAATTCAAAACCGACTGGCTAATTACCACTAGCTGTGCCAATTTCTTTTTTGCAGATCTTATTTTTTTACCCTTATACTTTATGAAAATGCATGGGGAGCAAAGAAAAAAACACCTTTGCACATTTCATATATTTCATGGGTGCTCTACTAACCATGTATACCACATTACCCTTCCTGTTTACGAAACTTGTTTTTTCGAGTGTAAAAATTGAATCTAAAAATTTTTCATATATTAAATATTCACTAAGAAAAATTTATTCAGTATATGGTAGGCAATACTCTATTTATTAAACATGACATATATGTTTGTAATCGGCGAAATTAGTTCCACACAATTGCTAAAAAAAAATAACATGTATACCACATTTCCTGAACTTGCTCTACTGCTTTGTTAATTTTATTCGGCAGTTAATTTTCTTAACAGTCTTGACCTACAACGGTATTTGGTGTACATCGAAAAGTAATAAAAATGCCAAAAATTAATTATCCTGTCTAAAAACAACCGATCTTCGTATGACTCGTTAGGAGAATGTGGATTAAAAGTAGTAAGATAGACTTATCGATTGATTTTCTCATTTATTAGTTTCTTTGAATAATTCTCCATAAAAAATAATAGTATTTGGTTTAATAGATAAAAATTATACTTTCATAGTATCGAAAGTTCTGAGAAAAGTTCATGGCCTCGTTTTTCTATGTTAGATATACAAACTTTAATAAGAACAGTAATTATTCATTTTTTTCACAAACTCATTTTAGCCTATTTAATTCTATATATTCTTTCCTTTATTGAATTGAACCCATTTAAAAATCGCACAGCTGATTCTGCTCTAAGAAAAAAGAAAGACAACGAAATTTGGCAAGATGCCATTATTTAAGACAAAAAAGCATCAACAACAACCGCAACGACACGAGTTGGGAAAAACACATTTTATTTCATTTTATTTCGTCATTTTTATATTTCTCCATGTGACTTCTACGTACAGTCAGTGAGTCGGTCAATGAATTATTTTTTTTCTCACTGACGTTGAGAAATGGACTGAGAATATAACGCAAAAAATAAGAAAATGGAAGAATGGAAAATTTCCAATTTATGTGGAAAATATTAAAAAATAAAACGCATTTTATTGAGGCGCATGTAGACGCACATGAAGCACAGAGAGCAAAAATTGGAAAGGCAATTGGCCTCTATTCTACGCTGATTTCAAGTGGAAAAACGCAGTGAACTCATTTCCGACTTTTCGAAGTGACAAACAAGGAGGAAACACTTAATTATATAAAATGGCGACAGGAAAAGAAACAAGAACACTCGATTTTCCGTAGGAAAAAATAAATAAAAATAAGCAAGTTGACTGTTTTAAAATTTACAGCTTTTATTTCATCTACTTAGTATGGATTTTTATTTTGTTAAAAATTTTTCAATGATTACAATTTTAAAATTTTTCGCTGTCTAACATTAAAATATTGATACATTAATTAAAACACATATTGAGTTAATACAACTTTTATAGTTTAAATAAAAAATGTCCTTCACTTTCTTGTAGGTACTGACTACACAAAATGTTACATTCTACGTTCTTGACAGTTTCTTCGATATTATTTGATCTTTTTAATAAACATTTAATAGCGATTTCTAAGTTATACTAATTTTTAATATTAAACATTCAATACTTATGTTAATATAATTCTTTTGTGTTATTTTTATGCAATAATCATAAAATGTGTAAATATTTTGGTTTTTGTTTTTTTGTAAATACTTGACGTAATTTAATTATTTGGAGTTGATAATTGATAATTTTTTCCAAGGCTGCTAAAATACTTCTTAAACCTTTGCGGTTAGCATTAAAAGAGCATTAATTATAAATATTATTTATAAGTAATGATGATGTTTCCTTATGTGCATATTCTTTGAAACTCTGTGTTCTTAATTGGTAATACACAAAAAAAAAAAAAAACTGATAATATCAACCAAAATTGTCTAAAAGCTAAATAAATTTTGAGTTTATATATAATACTTTACTGAAACTACTTAAAATTCCACTTTTGTAACATCAGCCTTTATTTTTAATTATGCAATATTTTTGAAATTACTGTCATACTTAACTAAGCATAGTTTACTGTAGTGCCACACCCTGTGCATGTTGCAGTGCTGTACATAGATACAACATTATGACACTCAAAGCTTGTACACGTTCCTCGGACTCTACTATGGTAAGATCGCGATTGCTGCTAGGTTTGCTCTGTGGAGAATTATCTGGTGATGCACCATTTTTACTCAGTATCAAAGTTGAGTGTATTGCAGTTTCACTGTCCAGTGCAAGACGCAATTTAGTTAGCTGAAATAAAAAATTTGTTTTATAAAAAATTTCCAAACGAAAAAAATGATCGAAAACCGAAAAAGCTTTTATTCAAGACTGTTTATCTCTAATCAATCTTGAACAATAATATCAATTTAATTTGAACAATAATATCAATATCATCTAGGATATATACTGTATAACAGGAAATTTATTGGAACAGAAAAATATAAAGTTAAGAAAAATATTCGAGTATTGACAATTTGGAAGATTTTTAACAAAATAAGTAGATGGTGTTTTAAAGGTACAAGCATTTAATCTTAAATAGAAAACAGTAACAGCAATTTCATACAATTTCTAGTATGTACAAATTATGTCATTGAGAAATTTTCTAAATTTTTTTCAGGATTTGAAATATTTGAAGCTCAATAATTTTATGAATTTCAACTGATCATTATAATTTCAATATTGTTGAATTTGAAATAAATGCAAGCTTTTTATTTTTGCAGTTAAAAGACAATTTTCAAATATCATTTATTCACAAATTGAAATCGAAGTAAACGAAATTGATGAAAATTTTTGACATTCCTCATTGTTTCATATCTAACTTAGCTAATATATTAGCCAAAGATACACCAAAAAAAAACACTTTCAACTAAATAGTTGAAGTTATTTCAGATCAACTTGAAATGACCTTGCATAAAAGTAGTTTTTCAAGCTTTCAAAATTCTTTTTCTTTTCATGTATAATTCTTTATATGGGTGATTTTACGTACATAGGTTCTAGCGGTGGCTAAATCAAAAAACCATACATTAGTGGAAAATTTGCGGAAAACGACAAACATACATAATAATAAACAATGTTAACTTTGTTACCAGTGAATTGTAATACCTAAATTAGCAAAGTTTAGTTATAACTGCATGTTAACTTTTAAAAAAGTATCTACCCTGGCCTGTCCCTTTACTATCTCACAAAGAAGTCAGTGTTATTTTACACATTTCTAATTGATTAGACATTTAAGCATTATTTATTTCATAAAAATGCATTAGAAATAAGGGTAAATACCAAAAAAAAAAAAAAATTAAATAACTATTATTTTCCAATAAAAAAATCCGCAATTTTTGTCCCACGAGTTTTAATTCTCTAAAAAATGTCGATAAAGTACTTGTTACAATTTTAAATTTCAGAGCGTTGACTTTGATGTGAATTTAACAACAAACGAAGCAAGCCACACGCGTGCTCTCATTGGCGAACAGTTCGATCAATCCACTCAACATGTGCGGATGTGTTAGTGAATACAGTATCTCCAATGGTTAGTTTTATTCCTTTGTTATTCACAGTATCACTTTGCTTGTAATGTGTATTAACTTTAATTCCTTAACAATACATACTCTTCTGATTGTGTTTGTTTTTTGGTTAAAAAAATCTCTCCCCTGTTGTATTTCCCCTGTCTCTCGAGATGCCAGGATAGAGACAAAAAGTCCAGGGTAGATACAAAACGATACGAAAATCACGTAAAAATCAATTAATTGACTGACCATCTTAAAGTAGTATACAAAATACGTAATTACATAGTACAACTTGGGAAAAAGACATATTTTAAAATGTTTATATCATGTCGCCTTTCCTAATATCAGACAACCTATTTACGTAGAATCAACCATATAAAGCTTTATTCAAGCAGACATTTTTAGGAAGTATTCAAGAAGATGTCTACTCAAGTAAATTTCTATCGTAAAAATAACTTGTTATCACACTTTTTTATTTCAATAATAATAAAAAAAAGATTGTCTGTGTCCGGCGTCGAACCAAAAACTTTTGGCTAAATATCTGGGGGCTTAGATACATATAATGATATCAGTTGAATCTTTATTGGGTTTAACTCAAGACAATTTAAAGAAAATAGTAATTAAGTTTAAGTATTACTCAAGAAAATTTTTGAGAATATGAGTGAATAGTGAGTGTGTCTGCCGACACTATAATAGTAACTTAATAAAAGTCCATTATATTTCACAGTTTCCGAGTTCATCTTATAAGTCTACAATAAAAATCTTATACAAAACTTTATATAAGTTCTTGAATAAAGAAATTAATTTCATAAGACTTTTCTCCTTGCATATACCTTGTATTAAACTTGTTTCAAGTATTATTCAACGACGTTTAATTTCTCCCCCCTTCATAAATTCCTTCTATAGAGCCTTAACCACGGCTTGTTTAGGTGAAAATGTTACCTGGGATGAATTATATATTATTGTAAAAACCTATTATTCGCCTTCTTGAAGATATTACTTTTTACAGAAAAAGTTTTTTTGAATACAATTTGCGTTATTTCATTAAAAGATTCCCTATCATTATATATTCTTTGAGCGACCCCATTGAAAAACATGCAGAATATGACAGCCTCATTAAAAGTTTGTTGAGGTCTTTTGTATAACATTGACATTTCATGTTGTCATATAAATATTGACATTTGAAATTTAAATTTTAAGCTTTAAGGATTTCTATATTTATTCAAATTTTATAGGTTAACAATTTAAACTCTCCTGCGTCAAATGAGACACACAATTTTTTAATTTTACTTACATCTTTTCAGCCCGGAAGTTTTCTTTTAAAATTATTTAGCTTATTCTTGTCTTTTTGCCACTAACATCATTTTATGTTCTGCAAATTCGGTAACAATTAATTGTTACCTAAAATTTTAAAAGTAAAGAGTTTGCTAGCGGTTACAATTTTCTCTCAATAACATGCCGAATTTGTTTTTGCATTGACTTTTAACATAACAATGTTATGCAAATTTAATTCAACAAAGATGAAAACAAAAATTTGTTACTTCCTCGTGTATATGTGACAATTTTCATCACTTTTGTAACCAAATTAGTCTATTGCTACTTTGGTGACTGTTGTTACCGTATAAGACCATTTCCTTAGAAAGCACAGAAAAAATGTAAGCAATCTCTTTTTAAATAAGCATCAGAATAAATACTTTATACAACTGTTTAGCAAAGTTCTTGAATGTTTTCTAACAGCTCCATGAAAAAACAAAAAATATTTCTAAGAGATCTAAATTCGTATACTATATCAAGCCCATACCACTTGGATTGAGAAATATCGTGTAACCAAAATATGTGCAAAGCAAACAATGATCATTTTATTTTTGAAACAGATCTATAAAATAAAAAGGTTTAACACGCTCCTATTATCTGCGAAATCAAGCCTACTTTTGATTCAACAAGGTTGTTAAAAAAATTTTCATTTTCCCCGTTATTATCACTGTTTTATCCATCACCTGGGGAATAATTCGATATTCGATACGTATGTTTTGAATAAAAAAAAAAAGTTTCAAATATTATAAATGCTCTGCTAACGGCACTGCTAAATTCACGTTTATCAAGAAATTTTATTGAACTTTTAGACAAAAAAGAATTGACTGAGATATGTATCGAAATTTAAAACTTAGAAATTCTAATGGTTTTTTTGAATTCTATCAGAATAATTTTAAAATTAAATTTTAATTTTTTGAAGTGAAAACTTCTTTAGGCGCGTTGAGCACTTTTTGGTAGAGAGTAAAACTATAGATTCGCTGTTTGCGATATCATCACGCTTTTAGATGTTCATTTCTGTTGCATTGTACAGCTTTGCTTATGCCGTGTTTTTGCTAGGCCAATATGTTTAGTGGGCTTGTTTTTCATTACCGAGGCGATTATCAACCGATTTGCTAACCAATTACCGATTAACGAAGCGATTACCAACTACCGAAACGATTCTTAACCGATTACCGAAGCAATTACCAACCGATTACCGATTATCAACCCATTACCGATTACCGAAGCGATTGCCAACCGATTACCGAAGTGATTACCAACCGATTACTAATTACCGAAGCGAATACCGAAGCGATAACCAACCCATTACCGTTTACTGAAGCGATTACCAACCGATTACAAATTACCGATGCGATTATCGTCCAATTACCAAAGCGATTACCAACCGATTGCCAATTACCGATTACCGAAGCGATAACCAACATTTTACTGAAGCGATTACCAACCGATTATCGAAGCGATTACCATCAACCGAAGCGATTAAGTCGAAGCGACCTTAAGTCGGTTTTGACCTGTTGCGCCAGCCATTTCAATTTTGCGCTTGCTGGCGCCAGTTAAAAACTACAATTTCCGTCAGGTTTTCCTCTGATTGGTCCTTCCAACCGAGATGCGGTCGTCCTCTTCTGCTTTAACCACCGCTGGATACCGTATCGAATATTTTCTTCTCTAGAGCTTCGCCTTCCATCCGTTCAACATGATCTAGCCGGCTCGATTTTTATGAGCTTTACTATGCCGATGTCGGGGTATAGCTCATACAACTCATCGTTCCGTCATATTCGGTACTCGCCATTCACTCAGATTGGTTCGTAGATCTTACGAAGGATCTTTCTCTCGAAAGCACCTAAAGTCTTTTTATCAGAGATGCTCAACGTCCAGGTTTATGCTGCATATAACAGGACGGGCATATTAAATGACTTATAGAGCGTGACTTTTGTTCGTCGAGAGAGGAACAGGTAACACCTGTTGGCAAGAGTTATCCTTCGTTATCAACCGATTACCGAGCCAATTACCGATTACCCAACCAAAGTAATTGTGTTACATATATACTATATATAAATATTAAAAAAATATCAGTTTATGCATTCAATAACGAATAAATTGATAAAAAGAGTTGAAACAATAGAACATGTCTGATTTACCGACTGTAGCTACTTCGGAAATTCATAACAGCTATGTTATTTCATAGCTTTAGTTTTTCACTCCGGGTCGGCAGTCCCCCCATTGCCTACTTTTTTTTTTTTTTTTTGTTTTGTTCCTAAATGCAACTCACCAGCTCGTTGACTTTTTCCACACGTATTTTGGCGTCGTAGTCGACAAATAATGTTTTGCCAGCAGTTTTGGCCATAGTCATGACATCTTCATTTTTTGATATATTGATAATAGGTTCAGCTATGAAGCTTATCTGCTCACTAGACAATGCAGTAAGCTCTACAGAAATGGACTCTAAGCGATGAGTAACAAGTTCAAATGGATTGATATTGGCATTGACGAGGGATTGCTTCCTACGTTAAGAAATTATTGACAATATTTTAAAAAATCAATAAAATGTACAGTAAGAAATGTACTACCGCGATGGTGAATGTTGTGGACTCGGTGGCAAACTCTTAGTATTGCCTAGTGTGGAAACTATACCCGGAATAGCTAAATTGTTAGCCGAATTGACACGCTTGATACTTTGCGCCAACAAGCCCGTCAAGCTCGAACGATGCGCATCGAGACATGCAGTGGACGTTGTCTTGGCTTGATTTTCTTCTTCACCACTAAATGCAGTCAAGGCCTCTTCACCCTCGGAGGAGCCACCGTCGCAGCTAATAACATTGCCCTCAGTACTACCAATATCACCACCACCCACTTCGGTAACGGTGAATTCAGGTGTAGCAACAGTGCTGCTGGGAGGCTCTTGTAGTGCTGTGGAGCAATCAACGGGGCCACAAACGGTGGAATTCTGACATTTGTTGATGCATTTTTTGTGGCAACACATAAAACAATCTCGACATTGAACAGCATCTTTAAGCCAGATTTTCTTGCCGCAGAAATCACACTGAGTGGCACGTTGAAAATGAGTTCGTATAAAGTTGTGCGCTCGTGGTTGACTCTGGGTGTTGCTGAAATTGATCATGGATGAATTGTTGGTGTCAAAGGATGATGTTGATTTGAGAGAGATGTTGTCAGAGGCAATAGTGGCAGCGCCACCGTCTTCAGACCGATCCGAAATAGATGTGGTCCTGTATGGAGAATTTGGCAAAATAATTGGTACCCTTTGAAATATATTTATTTTTCTTACCTGGTTCTTGATCTGTTTGTTATCAGTTTCGATGGCGTTTCAGTTGTTTGAAGGATTGGATTACCTTCCCAGGTGAAAGCAAAGAGAATATCACCAAAGCAAAGATTAGCATCGAAACCGGACTGATTATAAAGATGATGAGTTTTCCTAATAATATAGAAACAAGTTTTTAAAAAATTATATTAAATATTTGCGCATTCGCATAAGTCGTTTTTTTATTTCCCATTTTTGTGTGTATTCTTCTAAGTCAAGGAATTTTTTTTTATTAAAGTAGTTACGATTCTGTAAACGAACTGATCACTACACTTATACCAACTGCCTAAACAGAATGGTGCAGCTTGTAGTATGAAGCTTGAACTTTCAAAAGTTGGAATGTGCTGAACGCACTAAACACGTAGAGAATGATTAGCAAACCTGTTGCTCGTAGTTGTAGTTGTGGTTTTAGTTTAACAAACTTTAGTTTTTGAAGTAATAAAAAAAAAAAAAAACAAAAAAAAAATGGATGATATTTAAACAGAAAAGTTAATTGAAATAATAAAAAATAAGGAAATAATATGGTATTTGAGACATCCATACGAATAAAAAGCCGAAGTATGGAAAGATGTAGCTGAGGAATGTGGTGTTGCAGGTAATCTATCTAATATATAAAAATCTCGTATCACAGTGTTTGTGGTCGCACTCCTCAAAACGGCTCAACCGATTTAAATGATTTTAATTTTTTGTATATTTGGTAAGTATGTTATGAAGACAGGTCATAAAGAATGTTTCACCCTCTATGTAAAACCGATACAAATCACATTTTCGATACAGAATAGCTATGGCAGTAAAAGTCAAAGAACATTGAAATTTAGAATATAGCTATCAGTCAGTGATGTCCTTTTAATTAAAAACTTGGACGGGCATTAGACAAAGGGGTGTCCAAATATAAGCCAAATTTTTGATATCGAATAGCTTTAGAAGTAAAATCACAGAACATTGAAACTCAGAATGGAGTTACTATTTAGTGATGCCCTGCATTCGGGAAACTGGGACGGGCAATGGACAATGAGTGTGGTGTGAAACAAAGGCTTAAATAAAATTTTTGAATAAAAAAAAAAGCAAATGGAAAGGATTGAGGGATTCACTTCAGGAGACCATAACAAGAAGGTGGTTTCTGGACAAAGTGCAAAAGAGCCCCTTACTTCTTGGAAATTCAGTGGGACGATGAGTTTCCTTATGGAGCATGGCTGCCATTTTATGAATTTGTTAGCAGAAACAGTAACAAATAAAAAAAACTTAAAAAAAAACCGACTACAAAATCACTATAAAGTAACAAATCATTTTCAAATATTTTTTCCATTTAATTTCTTGGTAATATTTGATAATTTATTTAAACATATTACTACATTAGAAAACTTATTATATTAATTTTTTTCTAATTTATTTTATTATCATAAATATATTAATTTCTTTATGAATATAAAGCTTTTAAAGTCGGCGCTAATATAATCAGACTTCTAATCAGTAGCGCCAACTTCAAAGCTTTTGTATTCATAAAGAAATTAATATATTTATGATAATAAAACAAATAAGAAAATAATTAAAATGATAAGTTTTCCAAAGAAGTAATATCTTTAAATAAATTATCAAATATGACCAAGAAATGAAAAGGAAAAAATATTTTACAATTATAGTGATTTTGTAGTCGGTTTTTTTTTTTAAAGTTTTTAGTTTTTCCATTTTAGAGAATATTTTATCTCGAAAAAAGTGTATAAACTACATAAGCGGTTGTTCTTAAAAAATTTGTTCTATTAAATTCTGAAAGTTTGTTGGTTTTTCAAATATCTGTTTCTTAAATTTATATGATGTCACGTGTTTTGAAATAATTATATTCATTCTTGTAACGAATTTTATTACCCTAGTGTCAATATTATTTGAAATATAGTGTTTTTCTAATATTTCCACGCCCCTCTGTCAAATAAGCGACCACTTTCTTGACCGTTATTTGTAATAATTTTGCCTGCCCCTGTACTACAATAAATTTCAGTGCCCTACTGCCAATATTATTCGAGATACATTCTTTTTTGAATATTGCCACGCCCATCTGTCGAATGACTCCCATTTTCTTAACCGTAATTTGTAATAACTTTGTCTAGTTCTACACTAAATTGCAGTACCCTAGTGTCAATATTATTCGAGACACAGTGTTTTTTTTCTATTGCCACGCCCATTTGTCGAATTATGACCACTTTATTGACCGTAATTCGTAATAATAATGCCTACCCCTATACTAAATTGCGGTACTCTAGTCTCAAAATTATTCAAGATGCACCGTTTCTCTAATATTGCCACGCCCCGTTCTTGAATACCGCCCACTTTTTTAAATGGGTACCTCCGTGTTTATGATATCTATCTGTTCATCAAAAATCATGGCAATCAGGCTTATCGTTTAGGAGTTATCGATGTACATACATTTAAAAAAAAAAGAAAAAAAAAACAGAGAAACCGACGAACTTGAGAACCTCCTCATTTTTGAAGTCGGTTAAAAAAGCTTATCGCTAAATAAGGTTTAACGAAAATAGTTCGTTGTTAAGTTGAAAACACTTGCTGCCATTTGGATGCTGAAAATTGCGAATACAAAAATAGCGTAGAATAATTGAGTACATTCTATGCTTGTCTGGTTCAACTGCTTCTGCTTTAAGAGTTTTTGCTGCAATGAATAAGGCGTGGACGACAGGGAAAACGTAACTACAAATCAGCACACTAAAGGACATTCTGACCATTAAAGTGAATTTTATGTTTCATGCATTTAGTTCTCCAACTAAAATTACATTTAAAAATATTTTTCAACGTTAAAAATTTATCCTTCTTTTATCCTCTTTTTGAAATAAAAAACCTCCTTTTTGGCAAAATTTGGAAGGAAAATCCTACTTTTTGATAAAATTGAAATGAGATGGTTACTCTTGGTACAAAGGCCCTTCCCACCATCTCCGTTTCTTGTAACTTAGGAATATACTTGAAACATAACACATCTGTACCGCTGCCGTTACAAATGGCACTTCTTGCTACTCGACCGTAATATATTTTTTTCAAAATAAACACAATATTACACAATGTTACAAAAGCGAAAATTGTTATACAAATTTTACAATTACATTTTACATTGACATAATATAGCCACACCATTCTGGATGTTATTTTTAAAGTAGCTACCCAACAAACAAAATGACAATGACAATAACAAAACTTATGTTATCGTTTACGAATCACATTATTAGTAGCGATTCATTTATAATATCGCAAGCGGGAGAAATTCCTCCTTCGTTAATGAATCGTCAAAACCGAAAAAAAGCAATTCGTTAACGAGTCGCCAAAAGTACAAAAAGCAATTCGTTAACGAATCGAAAAAACTATAAAAAACAATTCTTTAACGAGTTTCCAAAACTAAAAAAACCAAAAGCAAAAAAAAAAAAGTAAAAACTAATTTCAAGCTTACCACGTCAAGAACTGAAACCACGTCATCTGAATGCTAGTCCATCACCTTACCCATCCGGCTATTTCAGATGCTGAATATATTTTGTTTAATTTGCTTGATAATAAAAGCCAGCATTCGCGGACATGTGTTCGAACCCCAACTTAGTCCAAAAAGAATTTTTTTTTTGTTTTGTTTTTTGTTATTTAGGTATTTTTTTAAAGATTTGGCTTTTCAAAAGTTCGGAATTATTTTTTTTTTATAATTTTTTCTTTTTATACATTCGTCAAAACCGAAAAAAGCCATTCGTTAACGAGTTGCCAAAAGTATGAAAAAGCAATTCGTTAACGAGTCGCCAAAACTAAAAAAGCATTTCATTAACGAGTCACCAAAAACTATACAAAGCAATCGTTAACGAGTCACCAAAACTATAAAAAGCAATTCGTTAACGAGTCGCCAAAACAACACAAAGCAATATGTTAACGAGAACTTATTCATATGAAAATCTTAAACAAATTATAAGTGGAAATTATTTATATAAAGAATAAGCACGAAACAACATAACAGAAGAAAAAATATTTCAAAAAATTTTTTTTTATATAAAAATTTATGAAAAGTTATATATAAAAAAAAAAAACAAAATTTAAAAACAAATATTCGCTTAAATGGCATATAAACAATTGAAAGTTAATAAAAAAGACTTTTCTTAAAAATATTTCTGTATTGAAAAGTCGGAAAAAATTGTTATTTTTTTGTTTCAAAACATCTTAAATGGAGTTTAGGAAAGTCATGATTGCAATCGGTAATTTCTTTAAGCATCAAGCCAACCTCTGATGAAGTCGGTATGAAACTATTCGAAAACTTTAAAAAAACGATTCACAAGCGTTTCGTTAACGAACACCCCTGGCCACAATGTTTACTTGGTTCACTTGAGCGTCAGACACGGACACAGACCACTGTCACAACCACAGCCATGCTGTTCAGGCAGTAATGCCGTTTGTAATACGATGCTGATGTCTCCATTATTGCCAATATGTTGTACGGCTGCTTACTTACTCTCGGTTGAAATGAAATGAAAAATGTTCCATTTATTGAAATGAAAACTTCAGATTGTATGTTTTAAATAAGAACAACAGGATAATAAAAATATTACAAAAATGGGAGACAGAACAAAAACGCTTGCCAAAAAGATACCCTGTTAAAAATAGAACAAAAATAAACCAAAATTATCCATAAAAATAAACCATAAACTAGTTTTCTTGAATAATATTGTTACAAAATATCATATTCTCAATACCATTACTATGCCATAAGTGTGTAATTCAAACACAACAATATGAATTGTTATGAAGACTGTGGGCAATACTGAAATATATGTAGTTTCAAAAAGATTAAATCCCATTTTCTGCAGAAGTCAACGTAAACTGATGCCGATTCTAAAATTTGAACCGATGTCTATTTAAACCTAGATAATATAATAATTCACTCAACACTGAAGCCAATTAATTGGTCGAATACTAAACATAGCCTAACCTATCTCCCAAACATTTCAGAAGTTTTTAACTAAGTTGTTTCTGTTCTCCACGTTGTTTCTGTTATTTAGCTCATATTCCCTAACTCACATATTTAAAATATTTCTTTTCCTCAAACAAAGCACACTTGATGGAACAAATCACGCGTATAAAAGAACGTTTACAACTTACAAGTCCTGAATTATAGGTGGATTAAGATCAAAAGTCTTCAGACACTGCGTTATGCTTGTCTCGCAGCATTCGGCCAGAAGCAAATTTATCGGTATGTTGACAAAACCTAATAGTAGGCTCTCTCCAGGACATTTGCCATACACACAGACATTAAGGAACTTGCAACGAGCATCTAGCTTAAATTGGCACAAATCATCCATATGAATTAAGCTACTGAGTGTACAGTCAATAGTTGAGTGTTGATAATAATGCTCTACATCGTTTACACCCTCTCCAGGGCTTCTATTGACACAAGTCTTTGTCTTTTCCTCCAACTTGGCAATAGTTGATTTTGCTTTTAAGCGCAACTCTTCAGCAATGGCTTCTTTATGGTTATCGTTGATCTCCCGACTGATCGTTCTCTTAAGGGCCTTTGCAATCAGTCTGGACTTCTTTGGTGAGCTTGTTGGTGTATTATTCAAACTGGATTCACTGGATGTGGCACGCTCTTTCAAATTGTTGCTGATCACTGACAAAGTGGTCTTTGGAATATCTCCGTCAACACTTAATTTTGGCCCGCCATAGCCAGTGCGTAGATCGCCCAAGTCCTCATACAGCTCTAGATCTTCCAATATGGCATCGTTACGTATGATTCCCGGTACGACGCGTTCCATGCGTAGAGTAATGCCTGTATTTTGCAGTGTCTTAACTACCTTCGCCACCTGTTGTATGGTAAAAACGCGTCGACCTTCGATTGCGATGAGCACATCACCTGCTCTCAGATTCGACTTACATGCTGGAGTATTCGGCAGCACTGCTTCGATCTCAACATGCTCTGGTAACTGCTTGAATACTATGCCGATTTGCTGATTTTTGGCCTTGTGGATTTGTACATCAAGTGATACAACAACATTGCGATCATTCTTTTGGCGTGCCTCTACAAAAGCAAACGAGGCCATCGTTAGTGTGCAATAGACGTCTGTGATATGATCGGGACACATAAGGCGTGATAGCTCCGATACTTTAACTTCCAGCACACCATTGGACTGAATTTCAGCATCTCCGGTTTCATCTTCGGGTAGTTTGTGGAAAAAAGGCTTGTAGCGCAACTTGTAGTTGGGCAAAGTGTGCTTGCGGCGCACGGCCTTACGTATTTGATTTGAAATAAGGCTGGTTATGTTAGATTGCATCTGACGGCCTTGATATTTGGACTCAACAGCCAAGTCTAATTCAGGATCACCTAGGAAACTTAAAGACCAGTGTGTGTATGGCTTGCGGGTAAATTGTAGACGTGCCAGGCCAGAGAGATGTTTAACTGTAGAAAATAAAGCGGTGATATTAGATAATAATTAATTCATTTTATTTTTTATTTTACATACCCATCAAAGTAAGTGAGCCCTTCTTTCCCAACACCATATCGGCATCAATTGAAGTGCGAAAATTTCCTCTATACTTTATTTCTAGCATAAGATCCAAATTCTCTATGCGTCCTTCGGTGTTGTCGAGCTCCACATTATGCACACGTAATGTTTTGATTTCCGGAAATTGATCGCCCAGTTCGAGTTCTTTGATCTACAGTGAATAATAATATGAAGTCACACATTTAGTGATATTTTTCAAATTTGCTAGTTTAAGGGCCGTTTCTCATCTTATCTATAAAGTTCACTGTAGCTAAAGTTTACTTTAAAGTTCTTTTTAGCACTTTTTCATTTTCTCATGTCTTCTTTAGTGTTACCGAAACGATAAAGTTACCGAGAAGTTTAAACTACTTGCAAAATTTAAAGCACGAGTAAAATTTTAAGTGCTGCCAACTTGGTGGATACAAACACATAAAGCTGTTTGTTTGAAGAAACGGAAGTGCAGAACATCATGCGAAGAACATTTCATAAGCAAAGCGACTATTTTTGCAAATACAACGATAACGAATTTGTAAAGAGATTTCGATTATCAAAAGCAACATTTTCAATTGTTTTTGAAAAAAATCTGTAAAAACATCTCAAGCGTTTGCAGAAGGTATATTGCATGAAACAATGAACAGAAAACAAGCATAAAAACAGAATTTTCAATTTCAAGAACAAAGACAGTTGATATCTCTTACGGTCATTTCTCTTACGGCATTGCCAAACTTGCATACATCTTTAATTATAATTTATAGGCAACATGTGAAAACCAAATTTGCTTCAATCAATTTATTTGATCGATAACTAAAGTGAACATTATAGATTAGATGAGAAAACGGCTCTAATTTTTACCATAAAAAGTAATGAATAGTTTGACTAAATTTTCTTAAAATATATTTTTCCAAAAAATTTTCAGGACTTCTAAAGCGATTGCGTGGTTTTTGTAATAGTTGAACTTGAACTTAACTATAACGCGGCCATAGCGTAGTGGTAAAAACAAAAAGCTGCGGTAGATTTGGATTCAAATCCCATCTGAGAGACAATTTTGTCAATAGTAATAATTTTTCTCATCGAGAGAGTAAATACCGAGAGTTCGAAGTCAGCATAAAACTTGTGGGCAGTGGCGGCTTTAAAATTTGTGTAGGCCTGGGCAGCACATCATTTGAGCGTTTTACTGCCATCGCATTTATCCCCAGTGTTGTAAAAGTATTGAAATTTGTAAGCATTCAAACGATACCACACTGCGTATTTCCTCTATACTTTTACCGCACTGACCGTAAGCGCGATTGCCGTAAACGCACAATATGGCACGGGCCTAACAGTCTGTTCAGTCATCTTGCCCCAATTGAATGAGAGCCAAAAAGTCGTGTGACTTTTAAGTTTTTGTATTATTTTTGTTTTTAACAGTATATATACATTAGAGTGGCCCCAAAATTTATGGGGGAAAAAATACTTTTCGTTTCAAGCAAAATATGTAGTTGCTACGCTCAATGCCCATTTTTTGCAAGGTGCTAGGCACAGAAACTCCGCACCCTTGTTAAAAAATTTCATTAACCTACTAACAGAGCGGGTCGAATAAAGTCTTCTATTAAATAATGAATGAGTTTCGAGGCAATAAAAAAGTAATTGCAATTTCAATCTTCAATTACAATTTCTGTAATAGAATTGACCTTTCTTTGCAATTCCATTCCACAGGAATTGATATTTTTAATTACCAATAACAATTTCTGTAATGCAATTGACGATTTTTTCCAATTCAATTGCTGAGGAGTTGAGAAGTGTCCAATTACCAATTTCTGATTCCAAGTTCCGTTTATATCATGCTTTAGCCATGCGAATTTATTTGAGTCGTACCATTCGTTCAGTCTCGTTTTAAGGTGTTTATTAATAACTGCTGCGACTTTTGTCCCATTTTTTCTTTATACAATTAGTATGAATTCAAGATTGCCAACTGAATTTTGCACAGAAAATTTATTTCTGCCCTAGCAAAAATGATTAATTCCCAAGTGTACTTCATTATTAATTATACATTATTTGTAGAGGGTGGTTTTTTTTAGAAGTATAGAACTAGAATGGAATAAAGCAGGGATGAATTTTTAAAATTGACATGAAATTGACTTTATTCAAAAGATAATCTATTGGCATCATAATTTAAATATTTCTGTTTCTGGCATATGACCGCCACGGCTGGCTCAGAAGTAATCTAATATGGAGGTCCAATTTTCAATCACTTCTTCCAACATTTGTAGCCATATATCGGCAATTACGCGGCGAATGTGTTGTCTTACAAGTGGTCGATCGTTTCGGGCTTATCGGCGTAGACTGGCTACTTCACATATCCTCACAGAATATAGTCTAGTGCATACATGTTAAATTCCAATTAGAATTAGCAATTGATGCAATTGGTTTATATTGTCTAATTCATCAAACAATTAGAATTAGTTCAACTAATTCCCATTAGATAATTGAAATTTTTATTCCAATGGTAAAACTAATTGCAATTAGTTGCCATTAGCAAAAAAAATTGGTTTACCTTTACAATTAGGAATCTAGTTGAATTCTGCTAATGCAATTAGATATTCAATTAGCTCAAATTAGAATCAATTATTTTGATAAAAATAAATTTTTTCGAATGAATTATTGAAGTGATCGAATAATGATGTAAGCCACTGTATGTGGAAACATGTGGTTATTCGATTACCGTAAGTCTACTTTTACATTGGCAATTATAATTGCCGCAATTGTTGAGTTCGTTGGAGAGAGAGGTAAGAAGAATGGAACAGGGAAAAAACTTGCCCGTACTGGCGATTCGTTTTGTTATTCTCATTCGCAATTTTCTACGCGTTGTTTTGTACAAGAATTGCTCTAAACAGAATTGCCCGTGTAAACACAAATGGCAATTTCAAAAGAGAATCATAAAGAATTGCGGCAATTATAATTGCCAATGTAACAGTAGACTTACGGTAATCGAATAACCACATGTTTCCACATACAGTGGCTTACATCATTATTCGTTCACTTCAATAATTCTTTGGAAAAAATGTATTTTCTAAAATCTAAATCTATCTAATTGCATTAGCAGAATTCAGTTAGATTCCTAATTGTAAAGGTAAGCCAACTTTTTTTGCTAATGGCAACTACTTGCAATTAGTTTTACCATTGGAATAAAAATTTCAATTATCTAATGGGAATTAGTTGAACTAATTCTAATTGTTTAATGAATTAGATAATTCCACAAAAGAAGGTTAATTATCAATCATTAGCATTATCTAATCATTATTTAACATCTTTGGTCTAGTGGCGTTAAATCACACTATCTTGGCGGCCAATTCATGGATCCGGAACGTGAAATTATACGGTTGCCAAACGTTTCCTTTAGTAAATCAATTGTGGCATGAGCTATGTGACATGTTGCGCCGTCTTTTTGAAACCACAGCTCATGCACATCATGGTTGTTCAATTGAGAAACGAAAAAATCAGTAATCATGTCTGTATAGCGGTCACCATTGACTGTAACGTTCTGGCCAGCATCGTTTTTAAAGAAGTACAGACCAATGATTCCACCAGCCCATAAAGCACACCAAACAGTCAGTTTTTCTAGATGTAACGGTGTATCAACGTGCACTTGAGGATTATCTTCACTCCAAATACGGCAGTTTTGTTTATTGACATTGCCATTCAACCAGAAGTGAGCTTCACCGCTAAACAAAATTCTCTTAGGAATTTTGGGATCAACGGCAATCTTGTTTTGGGCTCATTCACCGAATCTACGCCTTGCTAGGTGATCGTTATTATTATTAATTTAAACATTTAAAAGAAAAAAATGAATTTAATAAAAGTTCTCTTCGTTTTTTCCTCATATATAAGCTTAAAAAATATTAAAACATAAATGAAATAAAATTTTTTAATATTGTTGAAATACTATTGTTTTTTTTTCATTTAAAAATGGAACGATATGGCAACTGCCTTAAAGAGTTATGTTGATCGAACGAATGAGTAACTTTGATTAATGTTGATCGTGTTGAATACACATGACTACCAAGATGACTATGTGGGACCGGTTTATTTTTACTACTCATTAATGACCTTCCTCGACAATTAAATACTGTGACGTCTTAATGCATGCTGATGACGTGAATCTTTTCCTTATATACAAATGATTCAATCTGAGCGTCGGTAAGTATTCGTTAAAGTATACGAATTGATATAGAATCCGGCAAATATTAAATAAAAAATTTAATATGCAAAAAGTGGGTGACAACATGGTGTCTAAAACTCTCACGTTTCAACAACAAGAAGCTCGCAAACTTATTGGAAAGGAATAAATTGTAAAGAGTTGTGGTTTTTACTTATGATCCTGAAATCTGCATTAAAAGGAACGAGATTTGATTCCATTGAAGCTATGAAAAAGAAAGCGGCACGCGTTCTGACGGAGCTGATAGAAGAAGACTGTTTCGGAATATAAATGCTTAGCTAGCGCCACTGCTTAAATATCATTCTTTCAGATAAACAAGTAAAAATTCACACAGTCTGTATGGAAGCCCTATAAAATATAAACTTTTCAAAAGAAATATCTGCAGATTTGGAAATTTTGACAATAAAAATATTTCTGTTAACTTATATTGTGAAGAACTCATCTATAATATAAATATTATTTTTAAGAAAATCAGTGAATTGTTATATAAAATATTTTAATATATAAAAAAAAAAAAAAAAATTTTAAAAAACAAAAAAAAAAGGCAGCTAGCTTTTTCAATTGTCCTAAATCTAACATAAGTGGAAATGAAACAATTGTGGGAACGGGCTCCATATGATATGATCTAAACACTGTTAAACATTACAACAACAAAATTACAGTTAAATTTATTTCTACAAATTTGATGCCATCGTGTGTGGCTAAAAGAAACCCATCGTTTGACACAAAATTTGTGTATCCCACTGAGCTATAAGCGAAGGTTTTTCGGAAGGTGAAAGTTTTGCGAACATTTTTGGGTAGATTTTTTTTTTTTTTTTTAGATATTGATATCTTTTTTTGTCGCTTAAAAGTGTTGGCTATAGAAGATTAAAATCGTGAAAACTTTTAAATAAAAAGTGCACTTCTTTCGTGAAATTCATAAAAAAACTTATTTTGAGTCGAAAAAGAATACAATTTTTATCATTTTAGTAGGTAAAAATTCTCGTTAATGAAATATTTTTTGTTCAGAAATGAATCATTAATGTTTCTTTCTTGCATTCAAAATAAGTTCAAAAGTGAATAATTTTTTATCATATCAGTTGGAAACAATTTCTCATAAACAAACCATTTTTTTTGTTCATAAGCGAATTGAAAAATTAATCACAAATGTTACTTTTTTAATGTTCTAAATGAGTTAAAAAAAGAAAGAGTTTAACTATTGTTGATGTTTTTATAATAGTAAATTAAAATGTTAACCTTCATACAAACGTCATATAAACTTCTTCACCAGTGCGAATTGATTCTGGCCATAAGAAAGGTGATACACGTATGAAAAAATATTTCCGTTTTTATCTATCGAGTAGTTTTTCAAAACATTTTAAGATATGTATCAAAAATTATGATCAAGCCCAAATAGAAACCAAAACCAGAACAACATTCCATGCAAGAAGTAATCAAATAACTTGTCCAATTTACAACTTTACTATTTTGATATTTCCCACATAATTTGAAACTTTGTCAAATAGGAAAACAAACACGAGTTTTCTCCTTTTTAAATATCAATATCAAAATAGTTAATTTTTTAACTCATTTCCGAACAAAATGAAATAAAATAGTTAATTTTTGAGAGATATTTTAGTCCTACGAATGATACAAAATGGGTTGATTTATCAGTGCCGAAAATTAATATTTCTACAACAAAAGGTTCATAAATGAATTCGGAAACGGCAATTTTTGTTCACTGGGATATTTTCAAGGAAAATAGTTAGATTGTGGCGAAAAAATGAAATTTTCGCTAAATTAATCCCTAGGCCATCGATTAAGCACGTATAAAAAATACGCCAATCTTAGATGTTTGTCCTCTTTCATATATTCGAAAATTATTCAAATCGGCGAGTGATACCTGGCGACCTTGTAAGAAAAATAATTTCTTTATTGATTTCCTTTTCTTGCATACTTCTTTTTGGTCAAACATTTTTGTATAAGGGACGAAACACGTCAACACGAAAGAGTTGTATTATTGTTCTATATTTAGTGCGTAATAAAAATAGGAAGGATATATGAAAGGGTTTTTATTATATTTTCTTTTTTTCGGCATAACTATTTTCGTTGCATTATAATTCTGATCGGTTTTGGCATTGGAAAACCAAATAATAAAACACCTTCAACAAGTCTTATTAAAATTTAGGCGATTAAGTTTTTAGGGGGCACATTTTAAGTGTTTTAACCCAAAAGCAAAATCTTTATGTAACAAATTAAGTAGACATGAATTCTGGAAAAAACGAAAAGTTAAAAAAGAAATTGCTTTTTTTGTGAAGCAATCTGCCGTGTTGCGCTCCTCTTTAACCGACTTCAAAAAGGAAGAGGTTCTCAAGTTCGTCTGTTTCTGTTTTTTTTTTTTTTTTTTTTTTTATTTTTTTTTTTTTTTTTTTTTAAATGTATGTACATCGATAACTCCTAAGCCATATGCCTGATTGTCATAATTTTTGGGGAACAGATAGATATCATAAGCATGGAGGTGCCCGTTCAAAAGTGGGCGGTTTTCAAGAACTGGGCGTGGCAATAATAGATCTCGCAATACTAGATACTACTGTATCTCGAATAATATTGACACAAGGTTACTGCAATTTAGTGTAGGGGTAGCCACAATTATTACAAATTACGGACAAGAAAATGGGCGTAATTCGACAAATGGGCGTGGCAATATTAGAAAAACAGTGTATCTTGAATAATTTTGAGGCTAGAGTACTGCAATTTAGTATAGGGGTAGGCATTATTATTACAAATTATCGTCAATAAAGTGGGCGTTATTCGACAAATGGGCGTGGCAATATTATAAAAACACTGTATCTCGAGTAATATGGACACTAGAGTACTGAAATTTAGTGTAGGGGTAGACACAGTTAATATAAATTACGGTCAAGAAAATGGGCGTTATTTGACAAATAGGCGTGGCAATATTAGTAAAAGATTATATCTCGAATAATATTGATACTATAGTACTGCAATTTAGTATAAGGGTAGGCATTACTATTACAAATTATGGCCAATAAAGTGGGCGTTATTCGACAAATGGGCGTGGCAATATTATAAAAACACTGTATCTCGAATAATATGGACACTAGGGTACTGAAATTTAGTGTAGTGGTAGGCACAATTATTACAAATTGCCGTCAACAAAATGAGCATTATTTTACAAATGGGCGTGGCAATATTAGAAAAATAGTATATCTCGAATAATATTGATACTATGGTACTGCAATTTGGTATAGGGGTAGGCATTATAAGTAAAAATTACGGTGAAGAAAGTGGGCGGATTTCGACTACTGGGCGTGGCAATATTAGAAAACAGTGTATCTCGAATAATATTGACACTAGGGCACTGAAATTTATTGTAGTACAGGGGTAGGCAGAATTATTAAAAATTATGGTCAATAAAGTAGGCGCTATTCGATAAATGGGCGTGGCAATACTAGATAAACACTATCGCAGTTAATATTGACGCTGGGGTACAGAAATAAAGTACAGGGGTAGGCACAATTATTGGAAATAACGCTCCAGAAAGTGGGCGCTTATTTAACAAAGGGGTGTGGCAATATTTGGAAAACACTATATCACGAATAATATTTACACTAGGGTTATAAAACTCGTTACAAGAATGGGTATAATAATTTCAAAACATGTGACATCTAATTTAAATTTAAGAGGCAGATATTTGAAATAACCAACAAACTTTCAGATTTTAATAGAACAACTTTTTTCGGAACAATTGTATTTATGTTGTTTAAAAACTTTTTTCGAAAATTTATAATATTCTCTAAAAAGGAAGAAATAAAAATTTAAAAAAAAAACAACCGACTACAAAATCACTACAAAGTAAAAAATAATTTTAAAAATACTCTTCCTTTTAATTTCTTGGTCATATTTGATAATTTATTTAAACATATTATTATATATGAAATCTTATTATCTCAATTTTTTTCTTATTTGTTTTATTTTCATAAATATATTAATTTCTTGATGAATACAAATGCTTATAAGTTGGCGCTTCTGATTAAAAGTCTGATTATATTAGCGCCAACCTTAAAAGCTTTTGTATTCATCAAGAAATTAGTATATTTATGATAATAAAACAACTAAACTTTTACTTTGGTTTTTTTTAATGGATTTGAAAATGTAATACTGTGTTATATTTAAATTCCATTTTTGACCCATGAAGACAAAGTAGACTTTATCATTACTTTTAAAAAATTATCATAATTCACAATGCGTTCATTCAATATTTTATGTTGAAGCTACCAGATTTGTTTAAAGTAATAATTAAGATATTACAAAAAGTCAATACCAAGCATTTTCCAGGTGTTACCATTCAATATATGAAAGCAATATTATTATTCCTCCATAAATAAAAATATTTAGCAAATATAAAACAAAAAAAATCATTTATCCCCTTATTTTTAATTCGATCCCTCATAAATGTTTTTCAGAGTACGAGTAGCTCTCTATGTCTAGTAATTAATTAAGTCCATAAATCTTCAAGGTTCTTTGTCGATATCATCATCATCATCATCATCATATTTGTGTATTCAACAATTATTAACAGCAACGTTCAACAAGCTGAAAGTCTCAACAAGGCTCATTCAATCAACTGCTAGCAGTTGTCTGTAATTAGACAGCAATACAAACACTCTCACATAGCTTTTGTTGTCCCTAGAGTGCCAGTAGCGAGCGCTCTTCAGCTTGATTATCGCATTTGCATACCTCCCACCTGTAAGTCAGGTGTCACTTCAAACAGTTTTGACTTGTTGAGCATCTTCTTCTCTATTTAAAATGTAATTCCACCAGTTGTCTCTATTTTTATCTATTTAAGTGGCTTTCTTGCTGTAGTGTTGTTTAAGAGGTTTTTTACACCAACAGCGACATGCTTATTTCGCTGTTTGTCTGTTTCTTAGTTATTTTTTTATCTGGTCGCGCCTCCTGCAAAGTTCAATCAGACGCGCTGAACTTACAGGATTTTGAATAGCACGCCTGTGAAATACACTACACACATACCAGACCTTTTTGCAAATATAAATATATCGAAACATAGATTGTTTTCCCTTTTTTTTTTAGGGTACCTACTACTGTTTCTTTGCATGTTTTTAATTAAGAATCGTAGCGGGTTCATACACTGCAATATAATTATAAGGGCAAACATTTTCCAGAACGGTGAAATGAATAATATGTGCAGAGGTGAAATCGGGTAAGGTCATAGGTGACAGTCACTATTTTGATTGTCGTTTTTGAAAACGAAAACTAACTAGCTGTCGCATGAAATCTATAGGAAGAAAGTGATTGTCAATTTAATAATCACCTTATATTAAGCAAAAACGACGATTTTGATTATCAACTATCAATTATAAATTTAGTCGATTCCACCCCAGTTTTAGACGGAGATGGGAAAACCCCCACTTAAAAAGCGAAATTTGATACTTATTAATGTTTCTTAATAAACTTAATAATCTTGTACTGGCAAATTTTGGAAAAATTATATTGAAACAAGTTTATAAAACTATTGACTTTAGTGGACTTGAAATAAAGTTTATATAAAGTTATATAAGTAAGAGGGGGGGGGGAAAATTGAACGAAATACAATGAAAAAGGCGGATATATGTATGTACATCAAAAGTTAAACCTTTGAAGTTTGGATGATTTTTTCTCATTCTTCAGACAAATAAATTAAAAAAGCACACAGTTTGTATGGAAGCCCTATAAAATATAAAATTTTTCGGTTAAATATCTGTACATATAGAAACGTCGAAAAAACAAGTTTTGACACCCATACTGTCGACTCCAACTGCAATAAAAATTTTATTTTTAAAAAAGTAAGTGAATTTTTACATAAAAAAATTGTAATTTAAAAAGCTACAAGTTTAAGAAAACGAAGACACTTTTTAAATTGATCGTCATGCAATTGACAAAATAATGTTAAAAATTACGACAACATAATTACAATACAATGTATTTCTACAAATTGGATTCCATCATGTGTGTTTTTTAAAATCTTTGGTTTGATACCAAATTTGTATTTTTTCCATGAAAAAAATGATGCAACCACTTTATTTTTCACACTTTTATATTTCACCATTTTGTCCGCCCCCATACAAAATAAAAAACATAAAGAAAAATTATATGCGAGGTGAGTGTAACCGAACTTTGTTTTAGTTTTGCACATAAATCTATATCTCCGTACCGAGTAATTTTGAAATCGTTCCAATATGAAGAAAAATATGGCGTTTGAAATTATCTTGATGTATGGGAGGTAGGCGTGGTTGTTGTCGGATTTGAAATTGTTTGTTAATTACAACACACATTCAATATTTTATTCCAGTACGACTTTTATTTCCATTTATTTATCGAAATATTTTGTATGGAGGCGGACAAATGGGCGAATAGGGAGATTTAGGGCTCAATTTAACAATCTGAAACAATAACGAGTAGTTTTTTTGACATTTGGAGCCAATCAAAAATTATCTATCATTGAAATTTTAAAAAAGGCATGTAGCGACCACCCTAACATACATACTTTGAGGTGATTTTTCACAAAGTTTGAAGTACTGTATCTTACAAACGAAGCAAATATCAAACTTTTACTTGTAACTGCAATATAATTCTATTATGTAGTTTATTGTGAATAAATTTTGAAGTCTCTGACTTCCCGACATATTTGACCCCAAAGCTAGCAAATTTGACCCCAAAACAATGATGAGTCAGAAAGTTAAAAAAAAAATTGTTTAAGCCACTGGTTGAAATGTACTCTAGAAAAAAAAATTCTTAAAGTTGGAGTATATCAAGATAAAACGTAATCATTTTTTTCAATATGAAGAACTATTTCATGTGCATCTCTTATATGTCAGATTAAATATCATATCTCTTTATGTCTTATATGTCAGATTAATATCATTCTATGTATAATAGGAGTTGAGAAATAAAAGTGAACACAAATGCAAAATAGAAAATATGGCCGCCATTTTGAAAGGAAAAATAGACAAAATTTTTTGAAAGCAGTTCTGATATTCAAATTTATTGGACAACTGTTTATAAAAATAGCTACTTTTTTAAAATTGGTCAAGCAAAACGTTTTTTTGGATCAGTTCATTTGGACTGACTCATAAGAAAAAGCTCCGTAAAAAAATTTTCCACAACTATTATATTGAAAAACAAAATAAAACAGTGAACGACTGAATCGATTTGAACAAATTATGAACCACACAATTCTGTTTTAAATTAAATTACTATAAACTTTGCCACGCCAACCTGTAACGTTTAAAGTATGAAAGAATACAATAAGCCGAGAACGTTTGAATCGATTTGAACGAAAAAAAGGTATCAACTTTTTCTGTACATCATTTGAATTAATAATTACTACACACCGGTTGCCACGCCTACTTGCCTACCCACCTAATTAAAAAAAAACTATTAAGGATCGAGCTTCGGCAGGGTACCGAACCTTAAATACCCCCCCCTCCCCCCCGCGGCCATATTGAAGTATATTCGAAGTCTTTAGCCACGACATACACGAGGACCTTCAGTTTTATATATTAACGAAAGTTTTCCTTTTTTGATGACGTCACTTTGAATGGGAGGTAGGCGTGGCTTTGATCCAATTTTGCCAAATATCATAGAGATGGTATATCAAATTAATTTGCAAAATTTCAAGACATTTCTTTGATTTCTGAAGATTTCTAAGAGATTTTACTTTTAAAATAAAGCCAATTTGTATGGGAGGTAGGCGTGGTTTTCATCCGAATTTGCCAAATATCATAGTGATGGTTTTTTACTTTTTAAATAAAGTCACTTTGTATGGGAGGAAGGCGTGGTTTTCATTTGATTTTTCCAAATTTAATAGCCAGGATTTGCATTGAAGATCAAAGCTTACTTGCCAAATTTCAAGGCATTTCTTTAATTTTTGTGGATTTTAAAGACATTTTATGGTTAAATAAAGTCACTTTGTATGGGAGGTAGGCATGGTTTTCACCCGATTTGGCCCAACTTGATCTTGCTTTTTAAAAAAGAAGCTTATATTTTGAATTTCATTGCGATAGCTTTCAAATTACGGCTGTAATCATGTCCACAGACGGACAGACAGACGGACACACGGAAATCGACTCAGGAGGTGATGCTTATCAAAAATATATTAATTTTTCTATACCTGCCACGCCTCCTTCTTGGCGTTATAAACGGAATTAAAAAGTTTATATACCCCTTACGCAGTGCGCGTTGGGGTATAAAAATACAATAATACGAGAACAGCTGAGCCGATTAAAGCAAAAACGAAATCAATTAAGCTTGTGTTTCATTGTGGTCAACATTCCAGCAATAAAGTACTTCCAAAAAAAAGTAAAGTGGAAGGGAAAATATTGAACTCCACCCCTTGCACTTTCGTACCCAGAAGGCATTCTTTTATCATATTAATGTCATTGGGTGAAATGCTCTCCTTGGTCTTCTTCAGAAGTGATTCAAGAATTTTTTCAAATGAAGATTTCTTCAATGGAAGGTTTCAATGAAAGAATTGATCGTTGCTATCAACTGGTCGGAGACTTGTCGGGAAAAATCTATCTTTATGTATACAAATGCGGCGGCCGTGGCGTAGTGGGTAGAGTGTGTGACTTACGCCAGAGAACCTAGGTTTGAATCCTCCATCCGACACAGAAAGTTTTTTCAATTGAAATAATTTTTCTGTTCGGCCGTCACCTCTCTGCAGACAATGGCAAACCTCAGATAGTATAAGCTGCCATGAAAGGCTTCTTGAGAACATAAGCCGTTCGGAGTCGGCGTAAAACATGTAGGTCCAGTTCTGGATCCTTTGTGTGCAAACATTTCACATCACACACAACACAATTGATCATAAGAAGCTCGGTCAAAGTCCTTTCAAGGGCTGAGATGGCCATTTCGTTTTTTTTTTTTATGTATACAAATGGGTGTTATTATGTGAGGGTGTACGTCAGGTATAGGCTCTGAAACCGCTTAACCAATTTTCATAAAATTTTCAGAAAACTGTAGCAGTCTTGAGAGTGATCCTGTAAAGCTTGGTGACGATCGATCTAATGGGGCGTCCCACCTCCTATAGAAACAAAATTTACGATATCGAATAGCTTTGGAGTTAAAGGTCGCACATACTCTAAATATAAGGCGGCCAACCGTCCCCCATTGAGGGAGACAGTCCTCCAATAGCTGCTATAGTCCCGCATTATGAAAATGATAAAAATTGGCCCGCAAAATGCCCTATACGTCCCGCATCTCCGGCAAGTTTATATCTTTTTACACTAACAGATTTGAACGACATGCCGAAAAATCAAAACTTTTTGAATTTTCATCCAACCGTCTGACAACAAAGTTTCTTTATGGCCACACACGCAGGTATTACGACTACTGCTCGAAAACTTATAAATTTGACGACAAATTTCACTGCTCTTTTTCAATACAACTTAAAGAGCAACTGACTGATATATGGCACTAACAGATAACTACGAAAAAAGTATCTCATGTAAAAACAGCGAATAGTTTCGCGATACACGCCATCGGTATTCCATCCCTGTCCCTAGTCTGTATTGTCACCCATTGGTATTTCTAAAAGTCGCCTTATCTAAACATAATTAAAATTTTTGAGAAACTCAGTATGGAGTTACTAGTTGGCGAGTTCTTTTTACTAGAAAACGGGCGATGGCAGTGAAAAACGGGGCATGGATCCTCCCATAAAAGCCAAATTTTCGATAAAGAATAGCTATAGAAGTTCATAAAAGTCACAGAACATTGAAACTTAGAATGTAGTCACCACTTGGTGATATCCTGATGGAAGTGGCTTCGCTCACACAAGCCAAATTTTTGATATCGAATAGCTTTGGAAGTAAAAGTCTTAGAGGTAAGGGGACGTGGATTTTCCCATACAAGCAAAATTTTTCATATGGAATAGCTTAGGATGTAAAAGTCACAGAACATTGAAACTCAGAAGGGAGCTACTATTTGGTGATATCCTGCAACTCGAAAACTGAAACAGGCATTGAACAATCAGCGAGGTGCCAAACAAAGAATCTAATAAAAGTTTTGAATATATTTAATATTTTCCAATATAGTTACCGGGTGTAGCTACACAAACCGTTCATTGCTATTTTATTTATATAATTGTAAATACCTTTCGAAATGTTCAAATTTTACATTTTACAAATTGAATTGTTAACGAATATTACCTTTTATAATATCATTTTGCTATAAAACTTTTTTTAGGCATAGGAAACAATAAATAAATAAATAAAAGACCATCAAACGTACACTATGCATCATCGAAAGAAATTTTCATAGCATATTTTTAGGAAGTTTTTAAATCAAGTTGACTATCTGTCTTCATAGAAGTATGCAGTAGGCAAATATTTTATAAAGAGGCTTATAGTGAAATTTTACATGGATCATTTGTATAGAATATTTTAAGCCTCTAAGACTACTTGGAATGATACTTTTTTTAACTTTTGTGAATAGGCTCAAAAAATACATATCAAAAGGCGAATAAAAGGTAAAAATATTTTACAAAAACCTTTCTCATACAATTTTTCCATAGGTATGTAAGCACAACAACAACTTCCTATGCATGTTCTTAACAACTTTCTTATTCTTTATATGTTTGTTGCTAAATGTAAATAGTATAAATTTAAAACTCATATTAAATATCACTTAAATGCAAACTTTTAAAACACCGATACACCTAGATTTTTTTTATCCTACCAGTATCCGCTGAAATAAGTGTTTAAGTTTATTATGTGTTGTACTGTGTCAATAATGATTGAATGAGTGAATATGAATCATAATATTGCTTATATAATAATTTCCAAGAAAGAAATAAAAAAAAAAAATGGAATAACGGGCACGTTTTCCTGCATCTTCAATTCTACCAAAATTACAGTAAAACTTTTGGGACATAACTTTATAATACTTTTACAGTATAAAAGTCCTAATTTTTTTGGTCGTGGCGTCATACTGAAGTTGAATATTCTATTACTCAAGCCTTTTGTATGGCAAATACTTTTATCAATGAGCTTACCGTCAGTTTATCGAATAGTTTTCCAGTTGTCGTCTTTGCTATCAATTCATCTAATTCGAGTGATAGTTTACGATAAAACCATTTCCGCACGCGATTTGAATGCTTCAGTTCGTGAAAGAGAAACTGCATGACAAAATTAATGGCCACCAAGGGAGCTGTACTGGCATCGTGCGTTGCATTTGTTACCATTGAAGGAGTCGCATTCAGTAGGCGTGCCGTTTTCTGTATATCCTACAAATATAAGATCAAGATTTTATAAAACTTGCCGGTTTTTTCCGGGCACAAATTCAACTAGCGTGGCTTACCCTTGGCAATGAGTACTTCTCGTTGATATCGCGTTGTTCCTCGCTCTCCTCGGGCAATTTGCAGAATTTGAAGAAGATATAATACTGAGCCAATAGCATGATGCCTGCTCCAAGTACCAGGGAAACGAGCCCGAATAGCAGTAGCATAGTTAAATCCATGTTTGCCAATGGTTTTTTTTTTAACTTTGCTCAGCGTTTTAGATTCACTTTGCCAAATTTATAAAAACCAAACATATACACAGACACTTAAAAAGCTTTACTTGCTTCCTGAAATTTTACTTTCCTTTATTCAATATACTGAATATTTTGCACTTTATAGTGAATTTTTTGTTCATTAGCATGACTGGAAAAACCGTTTGATTGAACGCATATTATTTTATATCTAGCAAAACATGGCTATCGCGTGCAGTTGTTCATTATTTTCTCTAATATAACATGAATGCATGCAAAAATAAAATCTTCACTTTGTATCCAATTTTTATGTCGCACTTTTTCAGTTCCTTTCCCAGTCTGTCTCTCACGTATACTGATTGTTCGAAATGCTGAAAAATGTTTTTTCAGTCTGGCTCGCTTAACAGAATTCCTGGTATTTGGGGGTGTGTTTCACAGTGTTTTGTGACTACTTGAAACTTTGTAAATCAATAACTGCGCCGGAGTTTCATAAAGCGTAAAACAGCTGATTTGTGGCAACTGAACGAACTTGTTTCTGTATTGTTTTGTTGGCTTTGTTTTGTTATTCTTTTGTTTTTTTTTCTTGTTATTTCAGTCAAGTCAACATATGGTTGCTTGATGTTGTAAAAACTATCTGACGCAGGGTCGGTTATTGTGTGGGTTGGGTTTTTATTTGTGGAAGCATTATTTTTATACGGTTTGTTTATTTATATCTGAACTGTTTATTTACTTTCGTTAAGTTTAACCCTTATGCAAGGCGAAGGATGGTGTTTAAATAAAGTTCAAATTTTATTAATAAAAGCTTCGGTATAGTAACAAGATTTTAGTCTTCAGTTGTTTTAGTTATTATTAGATAATAACTTTTATTTATTACTTTCCAATTTTAATCCTCTAATGAAAAATTTTTTTTTTGTAAATTAAAAATAACTTTTTGAAAAATTTTATGTCACAAAACAAAAATTTGAAATCAGTTTTTTGATACAACATATAGTTTATCTATAAAGTAAAAAAAAAAAAATGAAGAGTTCCAAAAGCCACTGTTATGCAGTTAATGTGCGAACACTTTAAGCAACACAATAACTTATTATTTTAAATTTCTAAGAAAATTAAATTATTTTCTTATTTTATGTAAATAATTTCGATATTTAAAGATATAATAAAACTTCATATTTTATTAAAAACAAAAAACGCAAGGCACTCTATTTCAATTAAAATTTATAAAAAAAACTATAATATATATCAGCGTTCTTCAAACTGTGTTCCGCGGAACCCTAGGGATCCACAAAATGTCTCAGTGGTTCCGTTCGAAAATGTAGGACATGAAGGAGTAAGTAGGCTTTGAAATTTAAAATTGTATAAAAAAAAAAAATATTTTTATAATTTTCTCTCTGAAAATCAAATGGTGCAAAAATATGTAAATCAAAAATTTGTTAGTCAAGCTTATTTTGAAAATCGTTAAATTTCTTGGAATTCATGCCATCATAGGTATATGATGGTGCCATGGTTGGAGTCACAAAGAGCGTAATAGCACGCAAAGAGTTTCGACATCAAAAATTGAAGCTGTTAAGATTGTAAATTTCATCAAAGCCAGACCCTGAAATGCTAGGACATTTGCCCTATGTTACGATGATATGGCAAGCTTACATTAAATTGCTTCTTCATACAGAAGATAAATGGTTATCCAAGGCTAAGGTCGAATTGCACGAGAAAATACAAATCTTTTATCAAATCTTTAATCTAGCCTACCTTTCGCTTCAAGAGCCAAATACGACAACTTTAATGTTCATAAGCAAAGTCAACTCAATTATATTAAAGTTCACGCTTTGGGAGCATGTATCACTAAAAATAATACGCAGTGTTTTTCTAAATTAAATGATTTTTTGGCAACCAATCACACCTCATTCCACCAGAATGTCAAAAATAATATTTTGATATATTTAACTGGTTTATAAAAGAAACTTTTCCAATAGTTTTCTTCTACTTACAATAATTTAAGATGATTTCAAAATACTTTTAGTAAGTGCAATGATGTGGACAAAATGTCATAACAAAAAAAGAACAACTAATATAAACATATATATATAAACTGACACCGCATTAAAATTTACATTTGGGAAAATTTGAATTGCTCCATTTTGGATAAAAATAATGTAAGAGTATCCGGAAATATCAAAAACGCGTAGTAAGAGAATTGATGCCTTTTGTTACACCCTACCAATGTAAGAAATCTTTTTCCACATATGTCGCTACAAAATTACAAATTACAGAAATCGATTTTCTGTAGAAAATGAAATACGTCTCCGACTAAAAATACATAATGATATTGACAAATTGTGCTCTAATCAACACACATTTTACCAAAGTCTTTAACTCTTTTAAAATATTTTTTTTTTGTGTGTATTTTATGTTACATAATATTAGAGCTGTGAAAGATTGCAAGCATTTGGAGAGACTTTTTATGAAGTCGCAATCAATGATTAAAATTTTTTATTCCAGTATTTATCTAATTTCGTGAATAACACTTCAGAAAAATAAAATCACTAATCATTTTGAGGACGTATACGACCACCTTCCGGTCCATGACGTGAAAATAGTCCTCGGCGATTTTAATGCGAAAGTCGGAAGGGAAGGCATCTTTGGCCCCACTGTCGGTCAGTTCAGTCTTCATGAGACCTCCACGAACAACGGTCTAAGACTGATTGACTTCGCCGCGGCGCGAAACATGGTAGTTAGTAGCACCAGATTTAAGCACCTCGACATCCACAAGGCCACCTGGCTGTCCCCGGATCAAAAAACGCGAAACCAAATTGATCATGTTGTAATCGACGGAAGGCATGCCTCTAGTGTTCTAGATGTGCGTACATTTCGGGGGGTCAACATTGACTCCGACCATTATCTTGTTGCAGCCAAAATCCGCATGCGATTATGCAATGCGAAGAACATACGCACAGGAATGCAACGAAAGCTAGATGTCGCTAAGCTGCAATTACAACGGACTGCCGAAGCCTACACCGCTCAACTCTCGGTTAAGCTCAACCAACCAACCTCTGGACCCGACGACGCCGGCGGACCTTGGGCGCATATATCCCACTCCATGCGCGCTGCCGCTGAAGAAGTCATTGGTTTCCGGCGCCCGCAACCTCGGAACCAATGGTATGATCAGGAGTGTCGCATTGCGACTGCAGTAAAAAACGCCGCTTATAGAAAAATGCTGCAGTCAGCTGCAACGCGAGCCGTGCGAGAAAACTACCGCGAAAAGAGGAAGGAAGAGAGGCGCCTTTTCAGACGCAAGAAAAGAGAGCAGGAAAAGCGTGAGCGTGAGGAACTAGAGGTATACCAGGGCAAGAAGGATGCACGAAAATTCTATCAACAGGTTAAGCGTCTAACCCAAGGTTTCAAGCCCGGAGCATCCACTTGTAGAGACGAATATGGAGATCTGAATACGGATACGCAGTGTGTGCTGAGATTGTGGAGACGGCACTTCTCCAACTTACTTACTGGCGACGATTCCACCAATGCCGCCCATGGAGAGCGCAGTTCAGAGCTACCAATCAACAATGACGGAGTGGAAGTACCGCCACCTAGCAATGATGAGGTTCGAGTTGCTATCCAACGACTCAAAAACAACAAAGCAGCGGGTGCTGATGGCCTGTCAGCTGAATTGTTTAAAACCGGCGGCGATGAATTGATAAGGCGCATGCATCAGCTCATCAGCAAAATATGGCTAGAAGAAAGCATGCCCGACGATTGGAACCTCAGCGTACTGTGCCCTATACTTAAGAAAGGAGACCCAACAATCTGCGCAAGTTATAGAGGTATCAGTCTTATTTCCATCGCATATAAGGTTCTCTCAAGCGTACTACTTATGTGAAAGATTAAAGCCGATTACAAAAACACTGATTGGACCTAATCAGTGTGGCTTTCGACCTGGTAAGTCCACCATAGACCAGATTTTCACGCTACGACAAATCCTGGAGAAAACCCACGAAAATCAAATTGACACACACCATCTCTTTGTCGATTTTAAAGCTGCGTTCGATAGCCAGAGAAGGGATTGCCTATACGCAACAATGTCTGAGTTCGGTACTCGTATACCTGCAAAGTTGATTAGACTTTGCAGAATGACGTTGAGCAACACACGCAGCTCCGTCAAGGTAGGAAATTACCTCTCCGAAACCTTCAATACCGAAAGAGGTTTCAGGCAAGGCGATCCACTGTCTTGCGATCTCTTTAACATCATCATGGAGGGGATCGTACGAAAGGCCGGTGTGCATCGTAATGGCACCATTTTCTACAAAGGCGTCCAGCTCCTTGCGTACGCTGATGATATTGACATTGTCGGCAGAACCAAGAGAGATGTTACCGCTGCTTTCGCCGCTATCGAAAAGGAATCAGCCAAAGTGGGTTTGACGATAAATGAGGGCAAAACAAAATATATGCTGTCTACAAACAAGGGAGCTCGGCGTTTAGACTCCCACGTTTCATCCGGCAGCTATAACTTTGAAGTAGTCAAGGAGTTCGTTTACCTTGGCACTGCCATTAATACCAAAAACGAAATCAGCCTGGAGATAAAGCGAAGAACAATAATTGCTAATAGGTGCTACTACGGGCTCAGTAAGCAACTAAGTTCCAGAGCCCTCTCTCGATCGACAAAACTAACACTCTACAAGACGCTCGTTCTACCTGTGCTGCTTTATGGCGCTGAGGCATGGGTAGTTTCGCAAACTGACGCAGCCGCTCTGGGGGTGTTCGAGAGAAAAGTTCTTCGCAAAATCTTCGGTCCTGTTCGAGTCGGCGATGACTATCGCATCCGAATGAACCACGAGCTGTATGAGCTCTACGATGACATTGACGTAATCCGGCGTATAACTGTGCAGCGACTACGCTGGCTGGGTCATGTCCATCGTATGAACGACGAAGCTCCAGCGAAAAAGGTGCTCGAGGCGAGGGTCGCTGGTCAACGACGACGAGGGAGACCATGCCTCCGATGGATGGACCAGGCTGAGGAAGCCCTAACCGCACTTGGTGTATCCGATAGGAGAAGGCGCGCGCAAAGCAGAGGCGCCTGGCGAGAGCTGATGAGGCCGGTTGAAACCCGGACACGGGTTGTTACGACCAACTAAGTAAGTAAGTAAGTAATCATTTTGAATGATTTGGATTTATTAATAATTTTTTGGAGTTATGATTTGATTCCATTGTCACCATTCCCAATCAACTGTTATTTGACTTTGAACGCATTTAAGTAACACAAATTTAAAAGATTTTTCGCCATACACTTAAGCAAAATTTTGTGCTGATTCTGAATCCGGCTTCACTTAAACATGGAATATTCACATAAACATGAAAGTGGTGAAGAACTTTGTAAAAGTTTGTTAGGTTGTTAAAAACAATAAAAGTTTTTTATACTTAATCTAAATGAGTTCCATTCATACTTTAGAAGCGTGTACGTTTATCATAGAAATTTTTTGTATTATACGTATATTGAATATTTTTTTTACGTAAAATATGAAATTATTCAAAAAACAACATACACAAAACATAAACACTGAATTTCAAAAAAGATTTCAATCAAGGGATTTGAAGTCCCAGCTGACTTCAAGTGACTTGGATGCAATCAATGAATGCGAGACTGCAATCAAATTATGACAAATGATTGCTTATTTCAAATGTTGAAGTCAAAAGAACCGAAAAAGAATTAGGTATTGCACTCAATTTGAATAAAATCAAAAGACTTGAAACGTGAAATGATTGCAATCTTTCACAGCTCTGCATAATATGTTTTGTATCATATAAAATAAAATTGTTTCTTTTTGAACTGAATAAATGCAAATATATATATATATCCTAAATAAAGTTGTTAACATAAAAGGGTTCCGTGACGAATTTTATATAGAAAAAGGGTACCGCTGATGATAGAAGTTTGAAGAGAGCAATTTGAATTTTAATGAGTGATACATTTATATTTTAGTATCTAAACTTTTTAAAACGAATGACGAATTGCATGAAGGAACATTGAATTTTTCACAAAAGGATTGTGTCTGTGAAGTACAAAGATTACTTTTACAACGAAATTTCAACGATCGATCTCGAAATTGACACCAATGCAGTGATGTTCCTCTACGTGTTGACTTTAACTGTCATCAATTTTGGTGTACACAATGTTGACAATCTGTAGACAATGTTGACAATTTGTGGACAATGTCGACAATGATGTACGCAATCTAGGCAATGGCAGAACTGATGTCGACATTAGGAACATTGCTGGTTAAAAATACCTGCCTGGGGCATCAAAAATTTGCATATCTATTATACTAGAGACATACTAAAGATATTTGATATTAGAGGCATACATTTATAACAAAATACTTTTAAGGAATAATTTGTACACAATTCTTTGATAAGCCTTAAGTTTTGGAACGCTCATCTTTTAAGCTTACACCTAACATGAAATCAAACAATGTGCATGAAAGTACTGACCTATTTGCAGAGTTTTTTAAATCAAATTTTGAGGCTCAAATAGATTGTCCTGCAGGGATCAAGGATGATGTTATCCCATCCACTGTTTTTGGATTATTATTTCTATCAGAGAACGATATTAAGGCTGGTATAATGAAAATGAAGATGTCTACAAAATCTGACGTGGATGGTCGTTCTACTAAACTTTTTAAAAATTGTTTATCTCTCATTAAACCGCTGCAAATTATTTTCAACAAATCCTTAAGCACTGTCACTTTTATCTCAGATTGGAAGATATCTCTTATAACTCCCACATTCAAGACAGGAAATAAAAATAACGTAGCTAATTATAGACCTATTGCAAAACGTTTGACTGTTTCTTAGCTATTAGAATCTGCTGTTAAAGAGACATTATTTTTCGTTGTTAAAAGTAGTATGACACCTTATCAACACGGCTTTTTTTCTTGTCGCTCAACTTTAACTAATCTCTTGACTTTATCTGAATATTGTATTTCAGCGTTTCAAGAAGGTTTCCAAGTTGATACAATTTATACGGACTTTTCGGAAGCTTTTAATAAAGTTTCCCACTCAATTTTGCTTAAAAAACTTGCCAAGCAAGGGTTTCATTCTCATATGTAGAAAAGGCTACATTCGTATGTTAACAATAGAATTTGTTTTGTTCAAGTTGAAGGTGCAATATCACAGCCTTTTATAGCTTCGTCTAGAGTTCCACAAGGTAGTAAGTATCCTTGGTCCTCTGCTTTTCTTATTATATATAAATGATATTCCGACTGTTGTACAAAATGCCCAGTGCCTACTTTTTGCAGATGACCTGAAGCTATTTCTAAAAAGTCGAATCCTTTCGATCCTCTTAAATTACAGTGTGACGTTATCTCGATAAGCAACTGATGTCTTAAAAAAAAACAACCGACTACAAAATCACTACAAAGTAAAAAATAGTTTTAAAAATACTTTTCCTTTTAATTTCTTGGTCATATTTGATAATTTATTTAAACATATTATTATATATGAAATCTTATTATCTTAATTTTTTTTCTTATTTGTTTTATTATCATAAATATATTAATTTCTTGATGAATACAAAAGCTTTTAAGGTTGGCGCTAATATAATCAGACTTTTAATCAGAAGCGCCAACTTCAAAACATTTTACAATTTTTATTTCTTCCTTTTTAGAGAATATGATAAATTTTCGAAAAAAGTGTATAAACAACATAAATAAAATTGTTCCGAAAAAATTTGATCTATTAAAATCTGAAAGTTTGTTGGTTATTTCAAATATCTGCCTCTTAAATTTAAATTAGATGTCACATGTTTTGGAATTATTATACCCATTCTTGTAACGAGTTTTATTACCCTAGTGTCAATATTATTTGAGATATAGTGTTTTTCAAATATTGCCACGCCCCTTTGTTAAATAAGCGCCCACTTTCTGGAGCGTTATTTCCAATAATTGTGCCTACCCCTGTACTTTATTTCAGTACCCCAGCGTCAATATTAATTGCGATAGTGTTTATCTAGTATTATCACGCCCATTTATCGAATAACGCCTACTTTATTGAGCATCATTTTTAATAATTCTGCCTACCCCTATACTAAATTGCAGTACTCTAATCTCAAAATTATTCAAGATACACTGTTTTTCTTATATTGCCACTCCCATTTGTCGAATTACTCCCATTATCTTGCCCGTAATTTGTAATAATTGTGCCTACCCCTACACTAAATTACAGTACCCTAGTGTCAATATTATTCGAGATACAGTAGTATCTAGTATTGCGAGATCTATTATTGCCACGCCCAGTTCTCGAATACCGCCCACTTTTGTACGGGCACCTCCATGCTTATGATATGTATCTGTTCCTCAAAAATTATGGCAATCAGGCATATGGTTTAGGAGTTATCGATGTACATACATACATTTAAAAAAAAAAAAAAAAAAAAACAGAGAAACCGATGAACTTGAAACCGCCTCCTTTTTGAAGTCGGTTAAAAACAACCATTTTTTGAACAAGATTAAATGTGCTGTTGCCACTTGGGAAAACATGAATTATCCAACATATAACACGTATTGTTTAGCAAACTCGCCACTCATAAAGGTGAATGAGATTCAAGGGTGTTATATTTGACTCAAAGTTCAATTTTGTGAGTCACCTTAATTATATCATTCCAAAAGCAAACTCCCTATTTGCATTTATTCGGAGAAATAGTTCATGCTTTACTGATGTGCTAACTCTAAAATCGCTCTACACCTATCTGGTTCGTTCAAAACTTGAATATGCGTCACTGATATGGAATGCCTTCTACTCTTGCTACACTATTCGTCTAGAACGAGTTCAAAAATCTTTTTTGCGTTTTGTGTTTAGAAATTTACATTTCTACCATCCAACAGCGTCATATAATGTTCGATGTGATCTTTTAAACATAAAAAGTCTTGAAATAAGAAGAAAAGTTGTATCTATGTTGTTTATTTACAATATCATTGCAGGTAAAGCTAACTGCTCTTTTATTTTAGCATTAATAAACTTCAATGTCCCAATTAGGGTGCTTCGTCATACAAACATATTTTATCTTGGGCAATGTCGTTTAAATTATGCTTTAAATTCACCTATGAGCTCAAAATGATTTTAATAATTTATCTTCTAAATGTATAATTGATTTTTCTATACCTAAGGTAGCTATGAAATCATTGTTATATACTATGTTGTATTTAATTTGAAAATCACATATAGAGTTTATTTTTAGCTTATTCATTATATGTTAAGACTAATATTGTTATCATAGTCTGTAAGAACTTTGTTCATGGACTAAAATAAATAAATAAATAATAACTTCACTAGATATATACGAGTATATATTTGACTTAAGAAGTTTTGACCATGTATCTATTTAAAAAAAAAAAATTTTAGGCTGTATCTTAATAGGATATTTAAATGCAAGAAAGTACTTCTGCACAAGTTGATGTCAACAAAACTCCATCATACCATGCCTTTTTCAAAAACTTCGTTTCAGTGCATTAAACAGAATATTTAGCTGTACATTCATCATCAACGACATCAACGTCAGCATGAACAAATTTAAACTATCAATTATAACTTATTTCTTTAACGTTTCATTTTCTTCCCCTTTCTCTTCTATACTGCTTCAAGTACTTTCTTAACCCCCCCTTAAATTTAAATGTGACTCCCTTATTTTTTAATTATTTTGTTTTTCATAATTTTTAATAAATAGCTTTAAGCTTGATTCTATGTTTTTAGTTGATTATAATGTTTTTTAATTACAGTTTGCTAAAAGACTACTATAGATCTTCTGCCCTAATGTTTGGGTTGAATAAATATAAATATTATTACGTAAAAAACTTCTATGACCATTTTTGAGATATAATTAAATATTTTGTGGCTTTCGTGAAAAAAAAAATCAAGCCTACCATTTATCTATGATTATTATTACAATATATATTCTCTTTTATATTTATTAGACAGTATCAGATTTGTTTTGAAAATGCTAAAGTATTAGGATCTGAGTGCTCTTTGAAAAAAACAATGGTTGCGAATGAAATAATTTGAGATATTAAAAGATCAAGAATTGTCGAATTGTCGGTTCTGCTCGAAAAACCGGTTTTTTGGATTATTTTATATGATATTTTTAAGACAAAAAAAAAGCATTTGGAATTTGCGAAAAAAACTACGATTCATCTATTTTGATGTAAAATTTCGTAAAGAATCTGGTTAAGTACTTGGAATTACAGAATAATTAAGTTTGCTGCCACCAAACTCACTGAAATCAGAATTTTAAAATGGCTTTCAAACTATTTTTTTATGCTTACCCATTAGATCGGCCCTGATGATTTTTTTAAAACTTTTTTTATGTAGTTTTGAGGAACATTTTGTATAGGCAGTAACTAAAGAAAAAACATAGAAAAATTACCATTGTTGGAAAAGCTAAGGTTTTTTCTTTTGTTAATCACTGTGAATGCGTATCTGTTAATGCGAACGTTCGAATATGTGAGCTTTGGTTTTTTCGAATGGATAAAGTTTGCAATGTTCTTTTACCACGTGAAGCAAAGCATGTTTTTCGTTCTCCAATGACGTAACTTTTTCGTTGAATCCAAGCATGAGAAGAATCGCTCTCTGGGCGGCATCGTTGACGACAGATATATTTTTGCCATTTTCAATCTAGCGATCGATAACGAACGTTTATAATTCGGCGGGGGTCCCAGGATCTTAAATATTTTAGCATTTGACCCAGTCCAATAATTAAATCTATAATTAAATTTAATGCACTTTAAATTTTATTATTTCTTTACCCTTGTCTGGGCTAACTCTCAGAAAAAAAATTTTTGTTGCTTAACCCAAACTTGGGTAAACCTTATCTTAACGGCAAAACATCACTCTCAAAACTAGATATTAAGATTTTTTAACTAAACAACAGGGAAACAGGGGACGAACCTTCACATGACAATGTGTCTGACTGCCTCTACCTGGCGAGGACATGTCCATCCATCCATGTCGAAATCGTGCCAAGTCAGCTCAAACCTCCTCGTGGTGTTCCCGGGGCAATGGCAAACTTGCATCCGTTAGTTTGACGGCTTATTTGAGTGGCGGATCACCTGACCTTAAATAGGTTGTGTGTTGGGCTTAGAAAAAAAAAAAAACCATTTTAATGAAAAGTTTAAGAAATAAGAGAAAAATTATCCCCAAATCTGATGACGACTACTGCAAACGAAAAACTAATGCACCAGCAAGCGCAAAATAGAAATGGCTGGCGCGAATTCTTAAAACAGATTAAAACCGACTTACGGTTGTAAGCGCCATCTAAGTAAGTACGTAGGTAAGTAAAGCCTTGTTCAACAACAACTATATCAGTTGTATGACGGCATAAGACTTAATCAATTAAAATATCACCTAAATAAAATAATTCTATATTTTTAGCTCAATTCGATAATTAAGTTGTGTAACGAGGGAAGGTAATGGCAGTCTCACTCGTAATATAATGAAGTCTTTTTATTATAGTTTATTTGTTTTAAAATTGAAAATAGTTAAAATAAAAAAAGAGTCTTCTTCTTTTCAAAGTTTTATCGGAATGAAAATTTTATTTTATAAGTTTTGAAATATCTTAAATAATAATCGTTGAAATACAAATTATATATTAACAAGTATTTTTAAGTAAAGTATTTAAATATTATTGTATAATAAAATGATTAGAGTGAACACACATAACAGCAATAATAACAATCGTTACAAACGCCCCCTCTGCTATAGTAAATCGTCGCGATGATGTAGCAGCAATTCGACGTATTTTGGAAAACATTCTGAATTAGTTACTACTTTTCTTCGTTGTGGACGACCACGGCGTTTCATAGGATAGACTGGGGTACTTAATGGACCCTCAAATGGAGTTAAAGCCGACGCATGATACATTGCTAACGGTGTATCGAGGTCTAACTCAGATGCTATGACATAGCGACCGGAACCTTTTTTAGAAATTACACGGTATGGTCCATCACGGCGAGGGAAGAACTTAATGTTTCGTCAGGATCTTTTTAATTGTTCTGCATTGTCAAAAATATAAAAAAAGCAAATGTATTTTTGGCATTTTTCATTTGATTGACAGCAAAACCATTGAAATTGACATGGTGAAAACCAAGCATAAGACTAAACAAAATATATGAACATTCTTTGATATATGACTTTGAAGTTCCGATGGTCCATTAATCCTAATCTCAAATATTTAGTTAGAAAAAGAGTAACTAGCCTAAAAATTTAGAAACATTGAAATGGCAGAAAAGCCTGGGTAACGAACTACTCAATATGACAGCTTAGGGTTAACCTAGATAGTGTTTTAGTTCACTTGTATTTTCGTTTTAATTTTGTTATTCGGCCAGAAGGACAGAAGGTTTTATATGTTTTATAGGGCGGGTCGATTTAAAAATCGCTCAATGCTCTGTGAAAATCGTTTTCTAGGGATCAAAATAAGAAACTTTGCTGAAGGAACCATACCTCTAAAACGAATTCTGATGTCCCCCAATTTGGGTCGAACTTTTGGGTAGGGGCAAATTTTGAAAAATCCCACTTTGACCCATTTAGAGTGCTCCAATCGAGTCCAAATGTATGACCGACCCCCACTAACTTTGGAGGCTTGACCCACTCATGCCAAAGGCACCCTGGAACCCCCCTGTGGGGTTCCCCATACAAACATTTCAAAAAATCACCAGTTTTTGCACTTTACACGAAAAATTCAGCGAAATGGCTATGTTTTTTCTTTATTTTTATTTATTTATTTATAATAATATTTATTATTTATTTATAATAATATCTATTTTTTCTCTTTTGAAATTTATATAGTCAGAACATATGTAAATTAAAAAATTAATTTAAGTTAGTTATAGATAAGAAACTAAAAAAATTATTGTTTGAAGTCTTTTTTACTTTCAAGTCTGGGCAATTTCGCACGGCTCTCTAATGTCGTCGCCATAACAGCCTCTACATTTTCCGGTATAACCCGTTTGGAAACGCTAGCTAGCAATTGAATATGTCGTTCCGTTCCTTGTATGTGTGATGCAATTTTTTGATCATTAAACGGTGGATCATCTTGATTTAAATATTCTTTCAATGTATCGTACGGAATGCTTCGCGTGAATGGTGGTTCAAATACGTTATTTATGTCATTCATATTGATCATTTCCGTGTAACTTGTGCAATTAAAACTTTATATCTGGTTTTTTATAAGCTCTAAGTTGCGTTGGGTCGTCAACATCTGTTCGATAGCGTAGAATTATGTTGATAGCACAGTCGCGCTTTTCTTTGCTATCATCAAACAACATTGATAGCAAGATATTTTCCGAATGCGCATAATATGAATTATCTGTAATTACTTGATTGACAATTTTGCGTAAGCGAGGTTCTAGAAATCGTGACCAACTAATGAAGTTGAAAAATAATGCACTGCCGTACACGATAGACCTGTAATACTTGATATTGTAACATTGGCACATAACATTTAATTATAAATTCAACCAGAATTCTTAAATTTGCATCTGAATTTTCCGTTGTCACATATAATCGTAATAATGTAGCGGCCTTGGTGAGCCACCGAGAATGTACAATTTTCCCTGGTTTGATGTTAGCCAGATCCACCGAAACCACGCCGCTAGAAATTGCATGGGCCATGTCGTATAAGTACTTCGAATCGGTGGAAAATTCAATTTTTTTCTGGAGCGGGGGCATATTTTGCAACTCAATTTTCTGGAAGCCGTCCACCACCTGAAAATATATAATAATAAAATAATTAAAAATGGTTGACAATTATATAGTAACTTACTTATAACTAACTAACTTATATAGTAATATAATAACTTACCGGAAGAGTTTCACAAGTTTCGATTTCACGGCTCAGTTTTCCGGTTGCCGATCTTGGTCCAGTGCTGGTTGATTTATCCAAAGCTTCAAACAAATGCCGAAACGGAAGTTCGTTGAAGTGTAGAAGGCAAACGAACCAATGCAATGGTCTTTTTAACAGCAATTTGAATCGTCGTATAATTCCACCGTGTGGGCCAGTGTTTGTTGGCTCACCGTCATATTCCGTGCATATTCCAATTAATGCGAACCACTTCTTGTCTGCATTTCTCTTTTTCTCTGCGAACTTTCGATTTATCCATGATGAGAGGTTTGCCATGCTTATCTTTCATTTTAAAATCTTGGAAAAGAGCGGTTCCCAATGCCTATGCTACTCTATCAGGCACACCAAATCTGTCACATACCAAGGCAAAGTTAAAACAATCGTATCTCTCTGTGTATTGTGAACTTGTGCTTCTATCCATATCTTCTTGAACCGGTGGCGGTGCGTATGTTGAATCATCGGGATCTTGGTATGTTGGTATTGATGACATAGACGTTGCTCCTTGCTCTTCAGTTTCCATCACAACTGCATCCATTGTTAGTCTTCTCTGATTATGTTGATCGTGCATGAACTCTTTGAGGCGTTCGGGAACTCGCATTTACATGTTCCAATGTAAAAAATTGTTTCCAGAGATTTTACATACTCTGTAAATTGTTGGGTTTTGTTTCTTCTCTTGATGGGCTCTTGATACTTGTCAAGCAATTTATTCAATTTATTAAATACTCTTTTTTTGAGCAGTATTTCCATACCAAGTTTTTCCCAAATTCCATTCAACTTGTCTTGTACTTGAATAGTGAATGATTTATGAGAAAACTTTTTTTGTTCTGTTTTAGCACGTTCGCTTAAGTAAAAATAATATCTCAAGATATCCAGATGGGTTGGTATATTAAGATCAGTCAAATCAGTAGACACACCAAAAACAGTAACATCGTGCTTGGGTATATGACTCATTGGGTTTTCGATAGTTGTTGTTGCATCATTTTGCGGTGTAGAGGATGGTGGATTCATTGTAAACTTTTTGATTTGGAATGGTCAACTTCACTTATTATTTTTTTTTAAATATTTTTTTATCTGAAATTAGCACTTCACACTTTGAGTTTTTCACAACGACTTAATACATTCACAAAAATTGTTGCGTTATATATGGTCTACGAGACGAGGTAATAAGAATGAAATGGTAATTTCAATTCTACCTGCTGTGTCTTGTGGTGGCTTAAAAACGCACACAAGCAATTTTAGGATCTGCAATTGTGTCACAGTGATACCTTAATTTTTTAAAAGGGTTGCGGTGTATTCCAGTGATACCTTAATTGTTAAAATGGTTGCATAAGACGCGAATTTTTTAAGAAGGTGCCATAAAATACCCACAAAAAGGGTTGTAAAAACAACCTACATTTCTTAAGTAGGTGCTATAAAGAAACTACACAAGTAAGTTTACGACATACAGCTGTGTCTTGTGGTGCCTTAAAAAACGCACACAATCAATTTTCCGATTTGCAATTGTGTCACAGTGATACCTTCATTTTTTAAAAGGGTTGAATAAATTTCTAAAGAGAAAAACAACTCCAAAAAGAAAAAAGACATAGGCATTTCTCTGATTTTTTCATGTAAAGTGCCAAAACTGGCGATTTTTTGAAATGTTTGTATGGGGAACCCGCCGGGGTGTTCCAGGGGGTGTGCCACTGGCATGGGTGGGTCGGGCCTCCAAAGTTAGTGGGGGTCGGTCATACATTTGGACTCGATTGGAGCACTCTAAATGGGTCAAAGTGGGATTTTTCAAAATTTGCCCCTACCCAAAAGTTCGACCCAAATTGGGGGACATCAGAATTAGTTTTAGAGGTATGGTTCCTTCGGCAAAGTTTCTTATTTTGATCCCTAGAATACGATTTTCACAGAGCAATGGGCGATTTTTTTGCCTCCCCACAAATAGACCCGGCCTAATGTTTTAATAAAAAGATATGTCTAATTATATATAAATACACCATTAATATCTAGAGTCGATAAACCTTTCGTTTATAACGCAGAAAGTGACCTCTATGGCAGAATAAAAATCTTAGATTTTTAAAGAAGATTTTTAAAGAAGTACATCTTTATGTATAAAATGCGGGAAGTTTTTAATCTCAAGATGTTGGTTTGATGATAAACTCTATAAAAAAGAACTAATGTATGTCACCACACCCATTAAGCGTATAAATAAAAACACAAGTTGATTTTTTTTTCGATTTTATATCATGTATTTGAAAAAATGTTTTATTATTATTATTCATTTAATTTTTCTATTTGTATTTTCATTTATGATTATTTATAACAATAATATAATAACCTAATGTTCATAATCATAATCATCATTATAGTTGTATGTAAGTATGTATTATGGACAAATGATTTTTTGTTGCTGTTACTTTGGTATCAAATAATAATACATTAGTTTGGTAATTTGTTACCTTTATTTCTTATTTCATTTTAGCCAGGTCTAAATATTTGAAGCAATTAAAAAAATTTAATTATTTTGAAAATAGATTTTTTTTTTACAAATAGACAAATTTGTTAGATACAACAAACAATATAATGAAATATACTAGTACTTTTTTTGAAAATTAATAGTTTTACAAAGAAAATTAACCAAGCACCAAACTTCAAACAGTTTATTGGAAATCTTAGAGCTGCCTTTTTAATGATAACTGCCAGCTTGTTAACTGGTGTTAGAGCAAAACTTTAAAAATAAGTAGCCAGTACTTTGTTCAAGTTTTACGTCGGCTTTGATATCTTTTCCCAAAATGATAAAAAACTTGTTTCAAAAACTTTAAAAAAATTATTATTTTGAAAACTTAGGTTGGCGGTAGATTTAAGGTTCAACAGTTTTAAGTATATCTAAGCTTAAGTCGAGTTATATTTTTTTTTTTTTTGTAGTTTATGTTTGAATGTTTTTTTATAAATCGAGTTGTTTTTGTAAAAATTAAATAAAAAAAAAAGGTCTTGAAATTTTTTTACAATATATTTATATCCGTTTGCGAACTATTCTTTTTTGTTTTGTTTTAATTTAAATTGTTCTAGTTTTTTTTTTATTAAAAAGCGCGAGAAAAGTAATTTTAAATATTTGTTTTATTAAAAATTTTAGATATTGTTAATGAAAATATTATGGATTTTATGGAATCAACTAAGATTGGATTTTCTCCAGATAACGACGGGACGAGGACGATGAACGGTTTACCCCTGGTGACACTATTTTGAGTTTCTCATTGAAACTACAGTTACAAAACAAAAAGAGCTTAATAATTATACAAAAATGCTTTTGATTGATAATTAAAATAAACTTTAATTATCATTAAAGAAAAACTTCCGAGTTTTATTTTCGTTGCTTTTGGACACATTGGTTCAGAGAAGAGTAAGCGGGGATGTGACGAGACATTTCGAAAAACGATTTTATCTAACCATTGTATCACAGGTTAACCCTTATATGACTCAATTCATCTAATTTACCTTAAGTGGCACACTAGTGGGAATTCTGTTATTGAATGCTTCTAACTCAGCAACAAAAACAAAGTATAAATTAACTATTCCCAGGGTAAAGATTAGAAAAATTGAAGAGGATTCTATTGGTGAACTTAGTTCTTTTTGAAAAAGTTATCTTGAATACAAAAAAAAAAAAAAAAAAAAAATGCGCAAACGTGAGTCATTTGCAGGTTAAAATTGCAAATAAAATAAAATAATCGTAGAATTGTTGGATGATGGGTAGTATTTTACAGTAGAATTAATTATCGATATTTATTACACCAAACGTTCAGCTGAATACGATTCTTTAAATAAAAAAATATGTGAGAAATTTTTCAATAAAAAAATGTTTTACATGTACAAATAGTTCTTTTTAGTTTATAGTTTTAGAAGTAAAATGTACAACATAAATTGTAGGAAGTCGACTCTAATTCTACTCTTCTCGCCTTGTATTAGTAATTTGTCCTCGTGAGGATTGTAATATTAATATTTTTTGATCCTGATGAAATTATTGAAATAAATAACAACTGAGTTAACTTAAAACTACAAGAAAAGTAGCGCTAATATCTTATCAACAATTTTTAAAATATGATATATAAAATAAATTTCAATGATTTTATAAATGATCCACGTATTGTTTATATAATAAGTTGTAACTATATAACAAAACATTATTAAGGTTTCAGATACCGTTAGGTTATTTTCATATTCTGGGGGATATTTTAATTTTTTAAATATTCTTAAATTAATTGTTATGTAATAATATCTCTCACTTTACGTTCTGGTCCACATTTTCTTGAAAAATATCATTTTTTTCATCCATATTTCAATGAAAAAAGAACTGTTTCTACTAAAGACTTTTTTTTTTTTTTTAAATTACAGTACATTTTAGCCTTTTTTTATAGGAGATACCACACTCCATACTTCGATTAGGTCAATTTTTCCCAGTGATTCTGGTTACATTTCCTTTCACTTCTATTAATGTCATTAGAGAATTTCCATCCATCTATCCGCATGGAAGATACGGCCCGATGTGTGTTCCTGACGGATTATGGCCCATTATCTAATATCACCCATATTTAATCCGATGATTATTTCTGGTATACGTGATATTTTATGTTATTTCTTTATACTCGCAACGCATTATAAGTGTAGAAAAATGCATAGAAGGTATTTAGTCCCCTTGTTCAATCTTTCTCAAGTATATTTTGATGTATATCAAGGTTTGTTATTGCTTAAAATGTCCAATTGATTTTAATCCTGATCAGTGTTGTCACTTGAAAATATTCAATAGTGGTAGATAAAGTTAAAAAATTCGAAAAATAGTGGTCGATTTTTAACTCCTTACAAAAACAATTCGATTCAAGTAAAGTTATTTTTCGCGCTTAATTTGTTTTATTGCAAATAATTCTTATATAATGATCTTAAAGCAGTACTGCGTCCACTCTTTATATACCAAAAGGTTTGCCATAATAATTGTAATTAAATTTGTAATATTGGAATTATATATAATTTTATATAAAAATCTTTAAAGTCTGAAATAAAAAAGTGGAAGATTTTATAATATAGCACGTCAACTATATTTGCACGTCAACAACTTTGTAATTACAATGGTATGGGCTGATCTAAAGAATCACATATCAGATTATAATTTTTGCTTGACTGCAATTAATGACTTCTCAAGTGAAATCAAAATAAGTTAACACATTACTGTTATACGTTAAACAGTACATTCCAGGAGTTCTTAAGTAAACCCATAAAGATTAAGATGTTATGCATTTTTATACTCCAACGCGTACTGCGTAAGGCGTATATTAACTTTGTCATTCCGTTTGTAAGGAATGTAATAAGGAGGCGTGACAGGTATAGAAAAGAATATATATTTTTGATCAACATCACCTCCTGATTCGATTTCCGCGTGTCCGTCTGTCTGACCGTCAGTCTGTCTGTCGACACGATTACAGCCGTAATTTCAAAGCTATCACGATGAAATTCAAAAATAAGCTTCTTTTTAAAAAATGAGGATCAAATTGGAAAATGAGCCAAATCGGATGAAAAACACGTCTACCTCCCATACAAAGTGGCTTTAAAGTAACCGCAAAATTTCTTAAAAAACTGCTCAAATTTAAGAAAGGTCTTGAAATCTTCCACACAGGCTTTGATATTTTATATTGAACATTACTATGATATTTGACAAAATCAGATGAAAACCACGCCTACCTCCCATACAAATTGGCTTTATTTAAAACGTAAAATTGTTTAAAAATCCACAAAAATTAAAAAAAATGTCTTGAAATTTTGCACATGAGCTTTGATATATAGTATACCGTACCGTCTCTATGATATTTGGCAAAATCGCATCAAAGCGACGCCTACCTCCCATACAAAGTGACGTAATCAAAATAGAAAAACTTTCGTTTTTAAAATTCCACCCACATCCAAATATCCACTCCGTTTGTCCGATTTCAATCAAATTTTTTATATATACTCTCGAGTATAATGAGAAGTTTTAAGCCTACAAAAGGGGGTAGGATTGGACAAGGTGCGTGTCAATTAAACTCTAATCGAACTCCCTTTACACTGTTTGTCCAACTTAAACCAAATTTTGCACTCATATTATTTCGCATAAGGATCAGTCTGTAGTTTATAAAAGTGGCGGTACTAGACAGGGGGCGGGGCACTTTATTTTTAATATATTTCTATCGACACCGTTTCTCCGACTTTAACCAAATTTCGCACATATATTCTTTAGTATAATGAGAAGTTATAAGCTTACAAAAGTGGGTGGGATTGGATAAGGGGCGTATGAATTTTAATTCTAATCGAACTCCTTCTGCAGAGTTTTACTAATTTCAAACAAATTTTGCAGATATATTCTTTGAAATAATAAGCAGTGAGTAGTGTAAAAAAAAGGGCGGATGTGAGAGGGGCTAGTCATTTAAATTTAAATCAAACTCCTTCTATAGCCTTTGTCCGACTTCTTCCAAATTTTCCATATTTTTTGGAATTATGAGCAGCCAGCAGTCTAGAAAATTGGCTCGAATTGAACGGGGCGCGGCACTTTAATTTTAAACGAAATTATTTTACACAGTTGGTAGGAATTTGCACATACTAACCCAATTTTGCACATATATTCTTTAGCATAATGAGCAGTTTACAAATTACTCTATGTGGCAGCTGTGGGTAAAATAAAATTAAGCGTATGACACAAATATTTTTGCAGATTATACTTAAAGATTGTATAGCTAAAGACTTCGAATATACTTCAATACGGCCGCGGGGGGTATTTTAGCTTCGGTTCCCTGCCGAGCTCCTTTCCTTACTAGTTTTCTCTCAAAATATTATTTTAATAAAACATGGTGAGTTCTATTTAATGGTTTTTTATAATAGATATTATAATAAATATTACAACATTGGACAATATTTTATGAACCAGTGTAATTTGTATCTTGTCTTACAATTTTCTTCATTGTTATTTTACAAAAAACTATTTTTCGCTCATCTTTTTACAAAAAAGGACCATTCCTGTAAGCAAAACGTTAAAAAGATTTTCTTTCTATTTCACTTTTCTAGTTCAATCGTTCAGAAAATTCCTTTCTTTTTCACACTATTAACAAAATTTACCTTTCACTCTAATTAGTTGAAACAAAATGGGTGTATTGGGCTCACATATGTGATGTGGCACGCGGTTTCTTCTGATCAAATGTTACGTTTTCTTTGGAGCATTGTATATACAATAATCCGGGCAGGTCAGCATACAAGATAAAAAAGTGTTCAATGACCTCGATTTAAAACATTCCTTGGCTCATTCTAATACCCTCTCGTAAGTGATTTCGCAATGTGCCTCATCTTAATCTCTATGGATTTTTTCGAGAAAAATGCCTTTTTTGGACAAGAAACCAATTTTTGCATGAGAAAGTGTTTTCTTTTTAAGAATTGATCCAAAAATATTGGAAACAATAACACTCCTAAGTACGAAGGGCGACTAAGGTACCTATTATTCTTTTTTTTTTTTTTTTATATTAATGTACAACATATAACATTTAGATTATTGTGTATATAAATAACGGAGATATGCATGCTGATTTTGGAATCCGGCGAATCAGTTGCGGCGGAAAAATTACTCGAACTCGTTGGTTTATCGATTGCATAAACCTGCGAGTAAGTTCGGTACGGATCAATAACAAAGTTCGCGGACTCGGAGTAAAAATGCTATTGTTGAAGACGCAGTAGATCCGCACTACATACAAAATTACTCACTTTTCATCCACAACAAATTTGGTGTGGATTTGAAAAAAATTTTAAATAATTATTAAAATTTTAATTTTAATAATTTAAATTTTATCTATCTATGTTCTTGAGTTTCTTTTTATAGAAGGAAATAAATAAACACCTTTAGATTTTTGGCAGTTATTTATGAACTGACAAGTACTGAAATCAGCCAATATTATCTGAATTTAGGTATAGGATTCAATAAATTTAATCTACTTGAAAATAAAAAAAACCAAGTCAATCTATAGAGTAGTTCTTGAGATTCGTGGAGACTAGTTTAGAAAACATGATTCTACAGAAAACGCTTTTTAAGATTTGGCTAACGATTTTTCGAGTTATTAGCTTTCCATTATTTGAACGCCATAGTGTATCTACATCTGGTGGTACTTGAGGTAACTATTCTTATCACGGTATGACAGGGAATACAGTAAGATACTCACTATCGCGCAAATTCATTTTTCTTAATTTTTTTGAAAAAGATGAGTTCTTTTCTTATGCGATAACTTTTTTCATGTAATCTTTATCGGCCAAACCGCTTTAGGAAATATGCTACATATCATAAACTATTAAAAAATGGAAAAACAAAGAATTGAGTTTATAGGTCGAGTTTCATGAGAATCCTCCCTATAATCAAAAAATGGATTAAGCTTCAAGTTATGCAGAAAAGTTTGACGATTTTGAATTTGAATGTATAAAAATTTTTGAAATATATGATTATATTCTTGTTAAACAATATTACGAGTATAAAGTCGTTTTTTTATGAATACGGGAGTTACATTGTTATTTTGACGGTTTTATTAATAAATAGTGGATTTTTTTATTTTATAGGAATTTGCAAATATTTTGTTGGCAACGCTGGGATTGGGATTGTTGGAATTGGATATAAGAATAATAAAGTTCTAAATATTCTTCTATTTCGTTTGCGAAAAAATCAGGGCTGGATAATTTAAAATAATATATCAACTGAAGTTACGCCTTTAGGACATTCTAAGTTGGAGATATCAAAGTAAAAATTTAAGAATTTTCAATAGAGCAAGATTGAGATCAAGATCTGATAATTATAAAATACCCTAATTATGGTGGATTTTTAAATTCAAAAATTTTATATATATTAAAAATATTGATTTTAGGTGAGGGACGAGATTTCTAAAAATAGTGCTTTACAAACAGTATGTATAGTTCTGAAGGTTTTTGAAGTAAGCTTCTTCATAATCGGATAAAGTAATTAATTAAAAATAAATTGAAGCAGATTGAAGAGTATATTTTATAGTAAAGTATAAAAATTTTTCAGACCCTTAGATTTCAATTGTGAATATATATTGTTAATTAAAACAGAAGTTTTCATATCAACACTAATCAATATATCTAAGTATGGAGATCGCTTATAGGCATTTAAATTTTCGAAACATTTCTAAATAACTTATTTGTAATTGCATAGGTAATTACAATATCAGAATAGCAAAAATTTTCACAGATACGAAAACGTATTATAAAAAAAGTACTTAAAAGCATAAATTACAATCAGGAGGTAAACTATGAAATGTACGACAGATTGTGGCCAGGTTTGAATCCCATCAGATACAGAATGATTTTTCAATTTAATTAATTTTTCTGTTCAACCATCACCTCTCTGCAGACAAAGGCAAACCTCAGAGAGTTAAAAATGACATTAAAAGCTTCTTGAGAATATAAAGCCGTCCAGAGTCGGCATAAAACTTGTAGGTCCAATTCTCGATCATGTGTTCAAATATTTCACAACACGCAAAGCACAACACAATTGATTATAAGAAGCTCGGTCAAAGTCCTTTCAAGGGCTGAAATGGGATTTCGTTTTTTTTATATGCTAAATTATGCAGCCAATATTCAGCTCAGATGCAAGACTTTCAGTTAAAATTCGGAACAATTCCCACGGATATTACCATCTTCCCAGAGTACCATAAATTAAATACCACCAAAATTATCATGGTAAAAGTAAACAAAAAATTCCCACCACAATTAAAAAATTAAAAACTTCCACAAAAATACCACGCTTTTTAAAAATACCACCAAAAATCCCATATGCATTTAAAAATCCCAAAAAAATCTGATACGCATTAAAAAAATTAAAGATATTTTAAAAACGTAACATACGACTTAAAATAGTGGTGTAAATAGAGCGTTTAATGCGTATAATGCTAATGATTTCATATAAAATTTTTGTTTAATAAATGTGAAAAAATCATTTGAAGAAAAAAATTCTAAAATTCCCTTGGCAATTTAAAGATTTCAGTGTGGTATCTTTTGTCCCACGCTAAATAAACTATATCACGCTGAATTAAAAAATACCATTGGAATTCCCAAAAACTAAATTCCCAAGGACAATTAAAAATTACCACGAATGGGATTTTTCCCACATAACTGGCAACTTTCCTCTGACATGAATAATTATGGCTGATGTGTATGTTAAACAGAGAAAGAAACCGTAAAGCTTCCTTGCAAGAAATCCATAATATTTTCATTGTTTTTGTTTTTTCTCATTGTGTTTTATGTATATATATATATTGGTTTTCTTCGTTTATCTTCTTCTATTTCGTTTGTGAAAAAATGTTTTTAAAAATCGTACAAAGTTTGAATTTTATTAATTTCAGTATTTATTAAATTTTTAACTATGTTTTTCTTTTTATTTTTTGTTGTGTTGTATTTTCTTAGTTATCGTTAAACTCTGGTTGTTGCATTTGCTATTTTATATGCTGAACAGTTTTGTTTGTTAATTTTAATTTTTTGTTGTTGTTTAATTATATATAAATTCTGCACTAGCATGCGTTAAAAAGAAATAAAGAAAATATTGTTGAATGGTTGTTTAAAGATTTTGTTTCGCTATTTTGTGTTTGTTTTAATTTTTTTTTTTTTGTTTTTTTTTCATTTATGGTATATTTTTTAAATGTAAATTTTTTGCTATAGTTAATTAAATTTAATTCTGTACAAGTTCTTTTATTTATTATGTTCCTTGTTTAAGGTAAATTAAGATGACGCACTGTTGTTGATTCTGTTGTTTTTTTTTTTTTTTTATTTTTGGAATGAAGCAGATTTATTTGTTATTATTTAACTAGAGTGAGTTATATTTATTTATAAAAAATTATAATTTTTTTTTTTTGTTTTCACGCTTTAATATTAAATGTTAAATAAAAGCAGCTTTTTTAAAGGATTTTTTTTTTAAATATAAGAGAGTTTCTTTGAAATATTTTTTTTATATTTTTATTACTTGCATAAGAATTTTTACATTGTTGTAATCTTGGCTTTGTTTGTTTTTCAATTTATTTATATATGTATATATATATATATAAGATTTTTACTCTTTGCTTTACGTTGCTTAATGAAATAATTAAGTATGAACCTAATTTAAGTAATTAAATCATTTTTGTTTTTGTTTGAAGGCAGGTGTTTTTATTCTGTTGTTAAATTTATTTATATATAAATATTTTGTTTTATTTATAAGTTCATTACATATATTTATTTACATAAATGTCAGTATGTTGAAGTTTAAGATTAATGCATATTTTTTATTGTAAACTAATTAAAAATATTTAATTAATTTTTGGTTTTGTTATTATTAAAATTTTAATATTTTTTTTTTTTTTACTTTTTGGCATATTTAAAAATATGCATTTTAATATTTTTTTTTTTTAATATTTATTTATAATTTAATGTTTTATACATACGGCTAGTTTTGAGTTTAAGTGTGGCTTTTTTTATACTTTCACCTAAAATAAACATAATTTCCGCTTATTAATAGAATATAATTATTAATAGTTTTATTGTTAAATTTATATTTTTTTATATTTTTAATAAGGATTTTACAATTTTTTCATATTAATTTATTTGAATATCTAAAAGTTATTATTATTAATGAGTTAGTATTAATGCTAGTTTTCAGTTTTTTTTTTTTTTTTTGTTTTGCTTCTGTTTTTTTTAAATTTTAAATTAATTTTTTTTTTTAATATAAGAAATTTATAAATAAAAATTTTTACATAAATATTTTTATATAATTTGAAAAATACAGTTTGTCTGCCTCTAAAATGTTTGCACAATTTTTGGCTAACGAAATCCTTGTGTTTTGAACAGTTTGCATGGGAACAGGCTGTTAAATTGACTCTATGGCAGCCATTTCAATAGTTTTTTTTTTTAAATTTTTATTGTTCACATTTGGTCAATGTAGTTTTTAGGATTCACTGGTTATAAATGCTCTCTTCAGTGTAGCACAATCCGCATTTTTCAAATTTAAAAACATCGTTCATACTTAATCAAAGGAACAGATCAAGCTAAGTATGCGGTTTATCATGTATACGGTTTAATTGCTATGTGTGATAGGTATGCGGTATATGTAACTGTGTATGTGTAGCATTTTAATTTTTTTTTTTTTCCTTCTTAATATGGCTTTAATGTGTCTGTTTTAGTTTTAATTTTACTATATGTAAATGTTTTATAGGTATAAAAAATTGTTAGCTTCACAAAATTTTATTTCTTCTTTAAGCTTATTTTATTGATTTTCGTAATTAATAAATGCGTCGGTCTTGAAAAAGGTTTTAGTATGGTTTTTATGTGTGTTGTTTTGCATTAAAAGTAGTTTTTTATTTCTTATTTTTCTTGACAATATTGTTATGAATTTGAATAATTAAATAAAATATATTCTGTTTCTTATATATGAAAAATTATACAATTTCGGCTAAGTGTCAAAAATAAGATTCTAGTATAATGACTAAAGTATTTGGAAGTTTTCCTCAAAAATGTTGAAATCAAAAAATAAAAAGTTAAAAAATTTGATTTGGCTTCACTTATTTTTTTATAAAATAAACTTTCTAAAATGTAACAGCTGAAAAGTTTGATGTAGCTTAATGGGGACAAATACTTAATAAGATCAGAAAGAGAAATAACCGGTAAAATTACCTTTTGAACTAAAAACAAGGTTAATGTATCTATATAATTCGTAAAGTTTTCCAATTATATTTATATAGTTTATATTTCATATTATAATTATGTCTTAGTTATCGAAAATATTAGAATATATATGAAAATAGCATAAGAGGAATAAAAATTATGATAACTGGGGAAGAATAAAAATCTTTAAGCACATTCTTATAGCACGCAAAAAAAAAAAAAAACAAACATTCAAATTATTGACTTCAAAAGTACCTCAGTACTTCTTTAAATAGATATTTAATCTTTATATAAATAATCTTTAAATAGATATTTTTATGATTCTTATTGCAGAATATTACCAGAATGTAGTTCAGAGGAGTCGTAATGTGTATCTGTATCGAGTGATCAGAATCATCAGTATATACCAGATGAGTAACTAAATTTTTTAATAACTGTTTTTTCAAATTTAGAATTCCTAATAACTTAGAAAAGAAAAACGATCTTATGATGATGAAAGGAATTATCATATAACTGGGCACTGCAAGCTGAAGAACCACCTACTAAAAATTAACCTGTTAATGGACTCACTAAACTTAAGGAAATCAAGTAAAGAGTTCTCACGCTTTTGTAAAAGCTTTTTGTTTAAATATAAACAATATCTATAAGAACGCATGTAAGGTCTGTCGCAGAAAAAAAGTCGTTTTGTTTTTAGTCTAATAATAAAAATGTAATTACTCTTTAGCAACATATTTGGTACCTAAATAACGAATAAATATTGCAGATTCTAAACATAATAATCATAGGTAAACTAATTGAGCAAGTGAACGGATGTTTTCTCAACAAGAGCACAAGTGGAAACCAATAATTTGCAAATACTAGGAAAATTCCAACGCCACTTAAAAAATATCGCTCAGGAAGTTGGCGTGTGCGCAAAAAGTGTCGAAAGGACTATGAAACGATACAAATATATTTTGAATAATCCAAGTACTTCGGTACGTGATGCAGAGGCTAAAGCAGGCACATCGAAATCAACTGTTCAACGGATTAAAAAATTTTGCGAACCTGAGGAGTTATCAAGAGTAAAAGGTACCTGATAGGTCAGGAAAAAAGGTGCTCAAGCTAAAAAGAGAGCTCATATATTTGACTGCGTGATCATGGACGATAAGCCGCACTGCAAAGAAGATTTCAAGCTGGTACCTGCATGAATATTATACTGCGGTTAAAATGGGTGGAGTTTACAACACAAAATCATACTAAATTTCCACAGAAATACATGGTTTGGTAGGCTATTTGCAAATACAACCTTTGTGAAATTTATGCCAAATCCTATCATCAACACAGAAATTTACGTCAACACAAGGTTCAGTACTATTTTGTACTGTATAATGCAGTACTAGCAATAGCTCATTACGCCCATAGAACGATGGATTGGTACCAATCCAAAAATGTCACCATAGTACCAAAAATGCGAATCCTTCCAATTGCCCCAAACTTCGGACAATCGAAAGAAACTAAAAGAGTGTTTTGGAGAAATCTTTGCTTTTTGTGCAATAAAAAAAAAAAACAGAGCCACTTGGACAGACCTTAAATCCATGAGATAAATTTGCAGTTTCATTACCATCCCCCTCCTCTCGATTATAAAGTACAGCAACTACTTCAACCTATTTATGAAGACTTATCATCGCAAGACTTAGAACCGTTGTTGTAGAGGATTCACTCAGAACAATAACGAGTGCTTCAATAAAACTATTGGCAGTTCGCCTCAAAACACGTTTTTTGTGTCTCCATTATTGTAAGAATTGCAGCATATCTTGCCACCTGTAATTTTTAATGATGGTCTTAAACCTATTTTAAAAACTATGTTGATCATGAGAAAAAGCATTATCATAGTGAAGGGGAGGGAGCCCCGCATCTGAAGGGGGCCGCAAAATTCAGAATATCATTAGGGAAAAATATTTTCTAAAATGTTCAGTTAAAAAAATTCCTGCAGGGCTAAAAAATTTAAAAATGCTGCCAATTACCATATATTTGGTGCCATTTAATCAACAGTAGGAAAACTAAAAAGCAAATGAGAAAGGCAAATTCAATCTAGTACTCAAAGAAAATATTGTGCGATCTAACTGGGAAAAAAAACTATATTTCAATAGATGGATTGTAAGCCAAAGAATCTATTTCAAGAAATATAGGTGCGGTGCGAAGTTTTCTCAGTATCTGTCAAGAAACTTCAGCTGAACGATCTTTTATTGTCTTTAAAAGGGTCAAAAATTATCACCTGTCGACCAAGGAATAAAATCGTTTCACCGTTTCACTCTCTAGTGCGCAATACTGCCTTTTGACGGCCTTCAGATGAGCCACGTTATCATGTGCCGGTAAAAGTAACTATAGGCCTATCGCTAAGCTCTCATCGATTCCAAAACTTTTTGAGCGGATGGTGTATGATCGGGTGAAAATTCACTGTGGGGAAGTCATAACAACTCGTCAGCATGGTTTTGTGAATGGCAGATCCACTGTGTCTAATCTTCTCGATTTTACAACATTCTGCTTAAATTCTATTGATTCTGGTAACCAGGTCGATTGTGTTTACACTGACTTTAGTAAGGCATTTGATAAGCTACCACACAATCTAATCTTATTTAAACTTGAGTTAATGGGATTTCCACAATATTTTGTGAACTGGATTAAATCGTATTTGGTAGAGCGATCTTATCAAATACGTTTCCGAGGCGCATTGTCTTCTGAATTTATTGCTGGATCAGGTGTACCTCAGGGTAGTCACCTTGGTCCTCTTCTGTTTATTTTAGCTATCAATGATGTAACTCACGTCATTGAACACTCTCATTTGCTTATTTATGCCGATGATATGAAAATATACAGAACGATTAATTCTAGAGATAATTCAGATCTACTCCAGTCTGATCTAAAATCCTTTGAAGTTTGGTGTTCTAAAAATAATATGTTTTTAAATTCAGATAAATGCCAAACTATGACCTTTTCGCGAAAAAGGAATAATTTTATATTTGATTATAAGATTAAAGATACTGCCTTGAGTCGTGTAGACACCGTCAAAGACCTAGGTATATGCATGGATTCTAAGCTGTCGTTTAACATTCATATTGATAATATTTGTAAAAAAGCATCTTCAATGCTTGGTTTTGTAAAACGCTGGGCCAAAGAATTTAATAGCATGATTACAACTACAACGTTGTATTACGCAATCGTGCGTCCTCACTTAGAGTATGCAAGTCAAGTTTGGTCCCCAAGTTACAATGTGCATGTTGATCGAATAGAAAGAATCCAAAAACGTTTTGTTCAGTTTGCTCTAAGGGGCTTAAGTGGAACTGACATATTAGACCTTCCTCCTTATGAGGATCGTTTAAAACTATTAAAAATGCAGTCTTTAGGTGATCGAAGGAAATCGGCAGATATCGTATATTTACACCAGCTCATAACAGGTGTATTCGATTCTCCAGAACTTCTTTCTCACATAAATTTTAACACTAACCGTAGAAGCAGTAGAAACGCTAACAACTTAATTTATTTGCCATTTAGTAGAACAAATTATATGGCTACTGCTCCTTTAAGTCGCATGAGTTCCTTTGTTAACAATTGTAGCGTTTTTGATGTTAATTTGTCAAAAGGTCAACTCAAAAGTAGATTAAAATTAGTTGTGTAATTAGATCTATATATACGCATGGTTAGTTGTTACGTCTTGTGTTGTCCCTGAGCCCAACCCATTTATTGGTGGGTAAATTTTTCCCACATTAACTTGTTTGTGGTCACAGGTATCCATAACATTGATATTTTCAATGATTACTGGGTAGTGGCTTTAGATGGGTTAATGCTGAGGAAGTGCGATATAGCTGTAGTAGCTGAACTCTATTGTTATTGCATGTTAATTGCTCAATTAGTTTATCCCACTAATTGCCAAAAGATTGATGTACACATTGACGTCAGTCGCTCCTGTCACTGTAGTATATTCTATTTGCCACCAACTTCAATTCAAAACCAATATTGACAGCGAAAAGTCGAAATAAATAATTTTTTCACAAATGCGATTAACGTAATATAATGGTTCTGGTCGGATTGATTTGAAAAGAACATCGACAAGTAGCCTTACCAGTGTTCTATTGAATGGTTTAAAAGGTTTTAGTGATTTGAATAAATTTTAATAACATCAGTTTGGTTCTGCCGCCGCCGTCGAAAGGCATGCAAGTGCAGTTGAGCGCATGTCGCATGGCACATCACAAGACAAATTGAATTTATCGAAGATGAAAGGCAGACGAAATCAGTACGATGGGGCCGAAAAAGTAAGAAAGAAGTGGAATTCGAATGTCCATTTACCATCAATGAAAACAATTGACAAATGGGCAACAAATGGGTGACAAATCGGCAAATGTGTCAATCTAATAGACGGTCTTCTTGAACTATATCATATCCGTATGAAATCTGTTAAATCTGGCCATGGTGAATGCGTACAATATCTATCATCGTTTGCAATAACATGATTGCCCAGGATTGATTTAATTTCCAAATTTTGGCTCATAGTTCGGGATGCCAACTTTGCAAAAGACCTATGGGTCGCCCAACAGCATACACTTCTGCTCATATAATTAAGTCACGTAAGTGATAGAACAAAAATTTATTTAAAACGATAAGAATTTTAGAGAAAGAAGTTTTGTTTCACAAAAAAATCAAAGTGATATAAATGCAGTTTCAAACGTAAACACCTGTTCTATCTAAATTCTGTTGAAACAAAAATATTGTATTCATTTGTTGGGTTTGTTCAAACTGTTGTGCTCATACAATTAAGGCATACGAAATTAATGATAGTTACTTGAAGAATATGGTATTTTTTACGGGGCCAGTATTTTGGTTGAAATGCGTTATTTCGTTGCATTTCAGCACATCTCTTTGGCATTATTTGGACTAAGACTGCACATACTGTATTATTTCCCATAAAGTGGCTTTGTTTGCGGGTTTTCTTGCAGCTACTGCTCTTTTTGTAATTCCCTATAGATTTTCTTTGATATTGATATTGTTACCTATTAATTTTTTAACGACCCGGGTGCAGTGATTGGGTCATTATTGTGTTAGAATATCCAAACTAACAGCAAATTGCAACGGTAAAAGTTACCATCTAAATAGTTCTCCAGTATACCCCCATGGTGTAAAACAACCATGCTTAACAGTTTTTTTAAGTATACCTAGAATTAAGTTCTTGTAGTTGGGGCCGCCTTATGTATGGTTTTTTATCATTACCAAACACGCCGAATTTCGATTCACCACTCCAAACCACAAATTTCGAGAACTGTGAGTCCTCTCACAGATGTTTTTTGGCAAACGCTTTTCGTTTTCTAAAATTTATTTTTAAAGATTTTGGTTTCGTCGTGCTAAATTTCCTCTCAATGAATTTTCTTGTAGTGGGCGTCGGACAGTTTGCGCATATATTTGTAGTTGTGCCCTGATTTCAGTAGAGGTTAAGAATGGATCTGATTTGCTCAGTATAACTAAGCTGCTATCGTCAGAAGGGGTAGTCTTTCTCAGCTTTCTTCGGGGGAAATTTTTAAAAGTTTTGTTTTGTTTCATAATATTGTATGGCATTTTAGTTTTGGCACGAAAAAAAGGCCAGAACATTTGCATTTCATGATGACAGCGACTACAAATTGTGTTACGAGTAACTTTTATTCTTTAAAAACACAATATTAATGTAAATTACCATAAAAAACATTCAATTTAACCTTTTCAAGCACAATGACTTAAATATGTGAGCACATTTATAATGACGCAAACTAGAAAAAAATGACACATCTGCCAAGATAACAAAACTTTTTACTTGTGGAATATCAGGGTCTTTAAGTAAAACATACAACTCTTATTTGAAGAATTTGTAAAAATCTTGTTGATGATTTAATTAGGGCTCGTTCACAAACTACGTTACTAATTTCTTTGTTTTTTTTACTCCTGCTCCCCTCCCCTTCCGTTACTTTTCGTAGTACATTTCGTAGTACGAATGACAATGTCTCCAAATGATGGGGTATTTTTAATAAGAACTTTTACTTTTGGTAGTGTTACAATATCTCCCAATAGCCCCCCACCCCTCCGTTTCTAATCATAGTGATTTTTAAAACCCCTTCCTTTCCTTAATTGGTTACGCAGTTTATGAACAACCCCTTATATGGGCACAAGTGTATGTTGTCTATTTATATTTTCTCCCCTCCGAATGCAGAACACCAAAACGGGGAAATCATATTTTTACCTGTTTCAGACGCAAAAATTCACCAAATCAAAAAAAAAAGTTTAGATTCGTGTTTAGCGGGTCAATTATAGTCTAGACCAGTGCTCTGCATCTCGCGGCAGCACGCGTAAAGAGCTTTCTCTGCCGCCACACGTATTTAAGCCCCATTTCCAATAACGCGTGAGATGCGTTGCGTAAATTGACGCAAATAATCAATGCATGAAAACAAACGTAACAGGTTCCAATAACCAGCATGCGTGTGCACGCAGCGTGAAATATTCGAAAAATTGAATATTTCACGCGCGTGAAAATTTGACAGCTATTGAAATCAAAACAGCTGTTCACTTTTACACACTTTTAAACAGTGTTGTATAAACTGTTGACTACTTATTATAAGGTAATTGGTACTAGTGCGAATACTTTTTAATACTTTAAATTGACAAAATGACCTCAAATTATTTTTTTTTAAATATAAGTGTATAGTTGCGTAATTTGCGTTATATCTTGATTGTTAAAATTTTACATTCAGTCGAACTCAAACAAAACATCGCAAACAAAATGCTATTTACAAAATTGACTGAGCCGGGTACTGTTCAAAATTATGCTTCGCTAAGCAGAAGTGCGGGCAATCATATGTTCACGTACACGCTCTATTGGAAATTGATTTTTTCACGCAGCTTCCGCAGCGTAAAACGGAACGCATCTCACGCATTATTGGAAATGGGGCTTTAAGCACACGCACGCTGCTAGAGCTTTCAGTGTGGTTTGAACATTCAGGAGGTAGGGTGTCGATGCGCATTTTCTCCACACGTATTGAAAAACACGTACTCTGATATATTTCTATAAAAGCTTTTGTACAGTGCAAAGCGCACATAAAGGTTTAACAAATACATATAAACGCCACGTAGACTGAATTATTCAGCAAAATCGCTTTCAAGAGCACTAGAGGGTTAAATGGGCATTGCATGCAGAACAGTAATTTGGAAAGATATAAAAGATGCGTGCTTAAATAATTTAATATTAAACTATTTTTAACCCTGGACGGTTATACTTCGTCGAATCGACGAACAAATAGTTTTATATTTTTTGTATTGTTGTTGTATCTAATCGTCGCACGTTTCCGTTTTTTTTTTTACAATGTTATTTATTGCTAAGCTGGTAATTAAAAAGGTTCGATGTCGCAAAAAAATATCGATAAATAGGAGATTTGCGGATTTGTTTGAAAGTGTGTAAAATAAGTATAACCATCCAGGGTTAATAATATATAATATTAACAAAAGTTTATGGGTATAATCATTTTTATTAAAGGGTTAAGAGGGCCAAAAATTATGTTCCTGGTCCACTCATGGGCTCTGAAAGTGCCTGCATGGGAATCACCATCTGCCCAAATGCATACGAGATTGCTTGCACTCACGATAAGGATCAGTGAAGCACTCACGTATCAGTCAGTGAAGTAGAGGTCTGCAAGAAAAATCGAGACACTGCAAGACTAGATCAATTTTAAGAAAGCCTTGAGTCTACTTTATGCTCCTGAAACAGCTGATTATATATATCGAAAAAACTATACTAAAAACTTTAAATGCGTTTTCAGCAAAAGTATGTTTTTCGAGCTGGAGACTCTCATCACTCAGTCAATTTTTAATGAATCTCAATGTTATTTTTTTTTAAGTGCACGCAATTAAATTGTTCATGAAATGGATTATTATCTCACCGATACTTTGCATATTGATTTTTTTATTAACAAAAAGAAACAAAAATGTTAGTTAGTTTTAAAAATATTCTTAAACGCCGCCATTTTATTTTTTTTTTAACCATTTACATAAAAAAAGGTTTTTTTCATAATCACAATCATGCTAATTAGGAAAATTCTTTGATTTGATGTGGAAAGGTCGCCAGTTTGGTTCATATTTTGTGCATTGGCCCACATTACTCCATGTCCTGCTTCAAGATATTGATTACATAAAATAAAAATTGTATGCAATCTTCTGTAAACTACTATAAACATACCTGAAAAGTTTTTAGTACCTACATGTTTTACTTTTCTAAAAAAACATTTATGAAAATTGTCTATTTTTTGGCCTGTGTAACCCCAGACACATATTGTAGATAATATGACCTCAATTGCATGATGCACCCTGTAAATTGAGATTATTATTATTTGGGACTCAGTTTCACTCTCAATGCATTTAATCCTTATTTTTTTTCATCAAAGATCTATAACAAAAACTAGTAATAAACTTGTTGAAAACATAATTCTATACATCGTTGAAGCTATAGCAGTCATTGCTATAGCTTATTTCAAATTTCGCGACGAATTCAAACACGAATTAAAATTATTTCAGAGTTTAAAATTGATGTTGAAAAATTAATATAAACTGTTGGCAGATTAACGCAAAGCCTAGATAAAGCATAAACGTTAAAGTATTTTGAAATGTTTGCACGTTTTTTGTTTTTATTTTTTTTTATTGAACACTAGTAATCGAAATAATTTTTAGGGCAGTTTTTTTCTTATATATACATCTATAGTATATGGTTTTGTTTTTATTTATATATACACCGTAAGATTTTTAAGACTCAAAACGCAATTTATTTTTATTAGCTAAACTTCATAAGAATCTGCCTGGACTTGAATTTTTGCCAAGGATTAAATATAGTTTTTCATTTACTAACGTTTAAAGGATTTTAAATTGTGCGCTGTTGTTGTTGCTGTTTTATATGCTTTACTTTTGCTTCGTATTCAGCTTTTATTTTCCATTTCATTTAAGTACTGTATGGTTGATTTTCTGATATTGCTGATATTGCTATATCCATAACAAGAAGATTTAATCCATATTTTTTTTTTCTATGTTTGTTTTAGTTAATTAATGCGAAGGTTTCTATTTACAACTTCAACTGCTGTTGGCGATACTTTTACAAACTATTTCCATTTGATATATGTGTGTGTTTGCATGTGTGTGTTTGAAAAATCAGAGCTTTTGAAAAATCAGATGCTATACGAGTATGGTGTATATATTTAGTAAATGTAATTGTTTATGGCATTAATCTAGATATCTTTCTTTTCTTGTAGTTTTTTTTTTTTTTTTTTTTGTTACTTGTTTGGTTAGACTATAAGAGCCTATTTTTTAAATTCTTTAAAAGCTGGCTATTTCTCTGATTCTCTTTTATAACAAATGAAATTTTACGTTATACTCTGTTACTGTATCTTGTTCTATAAGTTTATTTTTTTACTTAGTTTTCTTTTTCTTCTCGTATGAAGTGGTATAAAATCTGCAAATTGATTTATATTAGCTTGGCTATTTTTGCTATCTAAAGGAATTTCGGGGAACTTTTTTATTATTTTTATTTTTTGGTTGTTAAAAACTGGCTTATTATTGAGTTGTATGAAATATCCTTTTCTAATTCAATGATGACAACATCATGACTATGCCTATTTTTCTAGTGCTTATAAAATTGGTTAATATTAAGCAGCAGCTTAAACGGTTAGAAAAGTGAGAAAATTGTTAAATTAATAGAGAAAATTTTTAAGGAGCTAAGTATAACACTATTTAACAAAAAAGAAAAAACAAAACCAAACAAAAATTAACTTTGGTTAAACAGTTAAAGCTCTTGGCATAACATAACCTATCGGCCCCATATAATAGAATATTTTTAACCCCTTGTTTTTGTCTTCATAGCAATATATTTTTATATGTATGTAGGTAAATAATTTTTAACATGATTAAAGCTCTTAAAATGTATGCATAGCAGCTTATAACATAATATTCAACTATTTAAAAAGTAACAATCTTTTATTTAATATAATTAAATCTTTGGTATCGTTTAGCTTTTAAGTAAGGATTAAATTTAAAAATGCTTAGCTGAAGGCTTTAAGATTTCAGGTTTCTTGTTTTTTTTTTTTATTCAAAAGGTGGTTCAATATGAAATATAAAGTTCAAACATAACTTTAAAAGTAGTACTGAAAAAAATTCGTTACTTTGATTTTGTGTAAATTTTTCTATTTATTTATTTTATAATCTTTCGGCTTTGACATTTCATTACAGTATTCATCTTTACTTTTTACTTTTGTTGTTTCTATCCAACGTGTGTGGGGTTTTTTTTAATGCATTCTATGAAACTGCTTTATAAATATTTCTAACTTTTTAGCTTTACATCTCTTTTTATTTTGAAACTATGGACAGTTATATAATTTATTTTAGCTTTAAAAAAAAAAATTCGCTAACTTAAAAATACTCATCGACAAACAGTTCAGAAATAATTAACTGTTGAGAAAATATTCGCAATAAAATTTCGTCTCTCATAGGGAATAGCGCATATATTGGTATGATCAAGCTTTTAATAACTACAATTTCATGATTTCATTATGTTTGTATGCTAAGATTGTGTATTGCAAATTTATAAATTTGGAGTCATTATAGCAGACAAGAAAAAAAAATATATATTAAATTTGCATCATTAAAAAGAGATATCCAATTTTTTAAATCACCCTTAACTACTTTAATTTTTTTTTTTTAATCTTAAAATACAAAATTATGCGAATTAGTTTTAAACTTTTTCTTTCGTTTAAAATTTAGTACCTTTTGCTAACTACTTAGGAATTTATGTTGATATTTTGAGAAAAATATTGAAAATTCAATGTTCCTGTTTTTTTTTTTTTAATTTATAAAAAGCCCAACTCACAATCGTACTTCCAAAAAGCCATTGAGAGGAACATTGCCCCGCTTTCACAAGCACTTGTAAGAAGTTTCCTTAAAGATCGTTTAGCGCAATTTAAGTGGTCGCTCACGCATGAAACTGCTTAAAAACTACTCACAAGTCAAATTTGAGCTGCTTGGAAGCTAACTCTATTTCAGTGTTATACCTTCCCTATACATTAGCTATTGCCTTCGCAAAGCACCTTATCGATAGTCCGCTCTCACATGAACAGCTTCGCTCTCTCAATTAACTGCTTGGAAGCTTACTGAGCCTCAAAAAGTGCTTTGCTAATGCTTTTAAGAAGCACCTTAAGGAGGATCCGCTGTCACATAAACAACTCTCTCAAAGTGGTCAAAGTGGTAAACGGACAAATGATTTAACCAACTATTTTTTTAATACGATGCAACTGCGAGGCATTCAACGCATTTATACAATTATCTATAATATTTGTTCGGATGATATATACAATACACAGTAAGCGGCCATAGGAGTAGGCTGTTTCTTACAATGAATAAGATAGAAGAATAATTAAACAACATTCCTCTCGATTCCAAAAATATAACGAAAACGAAAGAAGAGACACCGAAAAGAAACAAACGAAAACAAATGACGCCATTTATTTTCATAATAATTTTAGCGATTTAATGAACGAATGTTTTGCCTTTTTTGCGAGCATTTCAGAATTTATGTTTCATAAACCTTTGTTTTTTTTTATATAAAGGTACAATTTTTATTCAGTTTTAAGCATAAATTTATTATTATTTTCTCTAATATCCACACTCTACAGCAAAATTTTATGTTAGAAAGCACGATGTAGCTATACAAATGAATGAAATCATACTGTTACACTTACAATGAAAGCAAACTATCTGTCCTTAACAACGCAAATTAGTTGTTGGCACATTGTGCTTACAGTTATGCATTACAATATCATCACTGGCAAACTATCCTACTGGTAAAATTAGTTTGAAGCTCTTTTAAAAGCTGTGTGAACTTCAATAGTGTGCTTCCAAATGAACCTTTACGAAATAACTTAATATTTTTTCATTTTATTTCTAAAAGCATACTTTTTTAATTTCAATATTTTCAATATTTTTTATGGAATACTAAAAAGAAGCAAAGAAAATATATAAATTTATTTAAATCTGAAATAACATTGAACTTATTGGTATTTAATCATATGTTTCGTCGCTCTCCGAGTCATTGCTATATTCGGAATAAAAATCTATTTATGTCAGTTTTAGTATTTGAAGGCGTGTCAATTCTTATCGGAAATAACCTCGTTAAGATACTTCGAAAAAAGTTCTAACAAGCCAAGCAACACAAGTTCGTTTACAGTAAATACAAGTTCGTTTAGAGTTCGAAGTGCTTAGGAAGAAAAATATTTTTGCTTACTAGTTCAGAGAGGCGCCTCGTTAAAAGCTCCAGGTGCTACGGGAAAACTTCTAGCGAGGCTAGCAGCCCAAGCTCGCTCAAAATAGTTTGAAAAACACCTTCAGAATACTACTAAAATATTATCAATAAAAAAGAATACATCATCGTTGGGCGTGCAATACCACCTATCCGCCACTTGCACATACACACACACACACACACACGCTAATAGTAAAGTTCTACAGGAGTGCAGGAAAACTGCTTTCTTTTAAACTATTGAATAGATTTTCAACTAAACTAAAAACATTTAATGAAATTAGATACTTGTTATCTTCTGAAATCAGCATTCAATAGAAAACCCTTCCATTATTAATTACATCAAATTGAATTAAAATCCAAATTTCAATTTTGGCCTGTTTGCAATACACGAGGTATTGCAAGTAAAAAATTAGGGAAAAATTTTCGAACCTGGATTCACAAGTTTCTTAGAAATTATATCGAGGTGTTAACTTCTAAAAATATCAAAAATGGAACTTCTTGAAAGCTAAATTGTTAGCTGGCTCTGCTATCAAAAGTGAAACTTTCTCGACGACAAAACTTACTCGACGCGGGTTCATGAATAAGTGTGAATATTTTCCTTTTTTTTTTCTATTTTAATTATAAACATAAATAAAGTTATGCATTGTTAAAGTTACTAAATTTTAGTTATATATTTAACAAAATTTTATTATAAAAAGTTCTAGTCTTATTCATTTTATTGAGACAAGACCAGCTTAAATGGTTTAAGGGGGTCTTCTCATTGAGCAACTTTTTTTTTCAACTTTTTTTTTTGCATTTATTATAGCTTGTAGTTGTGATATGCCCCTAAAAGAATTTTTAGAAATTCGAAATACTTTAGAAGATACAGCCTTTTTTGTGAAGCAAGGTCTGATGGACAAGAAGGTGATGGAGGTAATAAAACCAGCTTACGAAGCGCTGTCGGCAGATAATTTGCTCGAAAGATGCCTTGGATCTGAAACTCAGAATTCCAATGAGTCCTACAATTCTGTTCTTTGGTCACTTTCGCCCAAACACTTCAACTCAGGCGCACGCACCATCGAAGTGGCCAATTTCATTGCAACGTGCCTCTTCAACGACGGTTTTATACCCATACTTAAAATTATGGGTTTGATGGGTATTGCGATTGGCAAAAACGCATACGAATACGCACTATCTCGCAATGAAGACAGATTGAACCGATCAGAGACTCGAGCTGCGGCATCATCAAAAGCTGGCAGAACGGCTCGCAGAGCAGAGAGGGCAGCAGAAAGCAGTTTCTACGAAAAAGAGGAAGGTGGCCTGTATGGAGCTGGCATCGCCGACTAATATTTGTAAGTAAAAATTGTCAGCTCTTTAAAACTGCATTTAAACATTTTTGATTTTTTTTTTTTTTCCCAAAAAAATTACTTCAAACTTTAAACGCGTTTATCTCGAACCCACGTTTTTCGAACTGGCGGCCATGATATCTCCAGTTCAACTGAACCGATTTTCATGAAACAAAATGGAATCGACGCAGAATTGTCACCATTCTCGGGTGAACCTCGACCATAATTTTAAAAAATTTTTTACTATTTTTTTTTTTACACTAAACTACAAAAAAAAAAACCCGAAATTGAAATTTTTTTTTTGAATGGCCGCCATTTTGTCAAAAAAAATCACAAAATTAAGCTTGAGGTTCACCCGAGAATTACATCTATACTGATTGTAACCCCGTTTTTTTTTTCATTTCAGACGCTCCGGAGACCCGGAATCGTGGCCGCCGTGACGACACCTTTTTTTTCACCACCAACTTTGAAGTCTCATTACTTTTTGAACAGCCCACGTATCGAGGCAAAAAAATTTTTTATTTACTTTGAACCTTTTGTAATACAATAAATAAAAAAAGTTTTCAATTATTCTTTGCGTTTTCAAATAAGAATTTTTTTAAAAAGGGTCCAAAAAACGGGTTTTGAATGAGAAGACCGCCTTAACCTGTTATTTTATTACATATCGTTGTTGGGCGTGCAATACCGCATATCAGCCACTTGCAATACCGCGTATATTGCCAAAAATCTAAAATTGCAGTTTGGATATTAATTCAATTTGATTTAATTAATAAAGATTGGATTTTACTTTAAATTCTGATTTCAGAACAAAGCAAGTATCTTATTTCAATAAATGTTTTTAGTTTAATTGAAAATACATTCAATAGTTTAAAAGAAGGCATTTCTTCTGCAATTCTGTGAAATTTTACTATCACCGTGTGTATGTATGTGCAAGTGGCGAATACGCGGTATTGCACGCCCAACGACGATATATTTAATACTGTTATTTTTAATGGTTTCAGTTTCGGTTATTCCTGTTTTTTTATTCCAATAAATAACTGCAAATACCGATTGCTAATGAAACTGATTTTGGGTTATAAGAAGTGTTCGACCGATTTTAATTTTTTACACCGGTGCCTATACTCATAGGCAATATGTTTTAAAAACTGATATCGAAGAAAGTGACGATTATGTTAATGCCGATACTTTCATCGATGCTAGTGGTAAAGCTGGTCCGGTACCTATGCCAAAGAGCCGCTGCCGATAATTATACCAATGTCTATTGGCGAAGCCAGGATATCAACCAGGAGGTTGGGGAAATCTTTGTTTAAGTTTGAAGTTCGATTAAGCCTGTATGATACTTAATTAAATTGATCATTGAAAATTATAACTAGAGCAGTTCAAATAGCACGAATGCATGGATTCAATTGGTGTGAGTGAGTACGCATATGGTACGAATTGGAGAACAATTTGTAGGGCGGACTGTATTTTCTTTGCATTTTTTTTCCGTTTCTTTCAATTCGTTCTTCGTTAAGTTTCGATCAAATATTTACTGTGCTGTAAATAATTAGTTTGTGATTTTTAGAGTAAACAAAACTATTTAATATAAATGTATGCTGAATTGGAAGTGATGTGTGCAGCTTATATTAATTTATTTAATGCAGCTGCTCTTTAAAACACCAGATAAAAAAAAGTAACAACGTTTATCCTTTTCTTACAAAATATGTCTGTCCTGCCCACGCGCCACTTGTTTTCAGATTTTAAAATTGGACAAAAAAAAATTAAGTATCATACGGGCATTAGTAAAAAGTTTTTTAAACTGAAAAAAATCAAATTGAAAGTATTGTAAAACATTTGAATTTGAAGTTAAGGACCTGGTACCCGCTTCACTCTTCCCCCTCTATAGGCTACGCCCGTACCGATGCCTGTTGTTATACCGATGCTGATACCTAACCGATGCCGTTGCTTTGTCAACTGCTAACTTGCATTATGCAAGTAATTTTGTAATAAATATGTAATAAATAATTTTGAAAAAAAATCTTCATATCATATATTACACTTTAAGAGATATTTGACAGGGGAAAACGTTACCGAGGCCTGACTGTTCTTTGAAACAACCTTGATTTTTTCATAAAAGTGTCCGCCTCTTCAGTACTGAACTATCAAATTATGAGTCTGAATATCAGATATGAAATCTGGCCTGAAAAAATAAGATTAAGTTTTTGTTTACTTTCAGGTTAGACTGCTTATTCTAAAAGAATTTCAGTCTACAGACTAAATACTTACAGGTTAGTCTGTAAAAAGGGAAAAAATAAAAGAATAATTAAAATCAGACTGGAATATCAATTACGATTGATTACAATTAGAAATTCAGACCTGAGTTTCCGTTTGAGTAAGCTAGGTTTCTACTGGGTAGTATTTTTATTCCAAAAAAAAAAAAAAAAAAAATTTAAAATTCAATGGTGCATAAACGCAAGGGAGGTATCGGCAGTTTTTACCAATACCATTTTCGATTCGAGTTCCTAAATTTTGGCAAATGTCGAAACCAAACCATTTCCGATTCCATACACTCTTACAAGAAATGGGCAGAATTTCTTACAATATTCAGGCAAAAGATTTTCGACAATTATTATAGTAAAATCTCATAGTACATAAATAATTTATAGCATACATAGCACATAATTATCGTTTTTTTTTTTTTTTTTTTTGTAATGCACTCAACTAAGAAGACTGCGAAAGAAATAATGCGGGAAAGAATTTTGCAGCTAAATATTTTTCTTAGTTAATTCATTTAATCTCAATAAATTTTTTAAAGGAAGCATTATTTTCGTTAATTAGTTTTGACCATTTTGTGAGCTTTCGAGAGATCTACGGACCAATCTGCGTCTGGGGATCTGGGGAGTACCGAATACGATGGAACGATGAGCTGTATGAGCTCTACGCGGCTATCGACATAGTCAAGCGCATTGAAATCGAGCGGCTTAGCTGGCTAGGTCTTGTTGAGCAGATAGAATACGATGCTCCAGAGAAGAAAATATTCGATTCGGTACCCAGCGGCGGTCAATGCAAAAGAGAAAATTTGGAGCTTTCAACTGGCGCCAGCAAGCACATTATTTTTGAACATTATTTGGAATAGAATCACAAAATACTCTCAATATCAGCACTGTGACAGGAATCTTAGCGAAAAACCAGCTGAAATAGCGTAAAATATTGATACAGAAATGTTTAATCCACTCTCTTACGCTGAACTAACGAAAAAAAGAAAAATAAATATATAATTACAAAAAAAACTTTAATTTTGACTAAATTGGATACACACGGTCGCGTGAAATTTCGCAATATAGAATTAAATCTTAAGTCGATACCAAAGCTGATTCTTGATTTCATGTTGATACCAGACGATACCAAACATTAAGTATATTTTTTTATCTTTTGAAACCCATAGCATTCCCAATACTTTAATCTATATATCTATTTTTATCATTGAAAATAGTTTAATTTGAGTCAACATATTAAAAAAACAATACTAAAATTTTAATTAAAATCAATGATGGGTGAACTAAATAAAATTTATTGCATACATAAATATTAAAATTTTTTTTTTTGAATAATATGATTTAACATATGTGATTTCAAAATAAATATTTTGATTTAAATGTGATCCAAGGTATAAATACAGACGCATATATTGTATTTTCCGAGAATTGTTCAACTAGACCGTAGCAATATTTGATAACCTTGAAATTGTATGCATTTTTGCTTATGAAATTTTTTTTTTTTAATTTGCATTTGACTTAACATTGCCTAAAGGTATTTTAAGAAATTTTATATCACTGATTTTTTTCTTGGTCTTAACCGTAATATTTTCTATGATTGTATAAGAACAATTTTATTATATAGAAGTATCTATCTGCGATGAGTAGTTTTAAGTTTTTCTATTTCAGAGTTGCCATCAATTCTATACCTGTTCAGTGGATTGATTGATTGATAAATTGATCGATAAAAAAGAAAAAAAAAATTTAAAAGCTTTTTACCGGATGGTACCAGGTAATTGTTAATTTAAATATGTCGTTGTTAGAGGCCGTTTGTTCAGGTTTTAGCATTCCTTTACTATATTCCTTAGCTGTGCTGAAGATACCCGTCTATATATTTATTTCATATACGTTTCATTTAAACTTGCTTTATTTACTACTAAGAATCAAGGATAGTTTTAACAAATTCAAGCAGGAAGTTTTTTATTTAGAGATTGAGTTGAATAATGCGTGTATAAAAACCTTTTTCAAACATGTTCCAGTTCTTGTTTTTTTTTGTTTTCTGTTTTTATTTTTTTTTTTTTTTTTCTTCAAATACTTTATAAACTATTTGTTTTTTTGGTACGCTTTTATGCTGATTTGTTTTTTTTTTTTGCTATTTTACAATGTATTATAAAGATGTTGATCATGTCGTAGTTGTTGTGTTGATGTTGTTCTTGTTGTTGTTGTTGGAGATGAGCCATCAAAACGTTGTTGTTGTTGCTTATGATTTATATGATAGATTTCATGATCGGAATATATTTTTGTTGTAGCTATATTTGTTGTCATTGGCTTGGTACTAAATCTTGTTTTAGTTGCTGTTGTCGTTGTGGCGGTTGTGGTTGTTGCTGTGTTGGTAGTGTTGTAATTGTTGTTGTTGATTGTGTTGGTCAGGGTCGTAGTTGTGATGGTTGTCGTTCTAAGCTCATCGTCCATAGTTGGCCAATTATTGGCTGCCAACACAGAAAATGATGCCGATGTTGGCTGGAGCCTCAATCCCATCTCTATACCCGGTGATATTGTGTCAAAATTATGGTCTAAGTTTGGTGCTGATAATGAGAATATGGCCTGATGCTATACCCAGATCTGTTCCCTTGGATCACGCGATCGCAATCAAAGCCTTTGCTAGCACCAATCTTCCTCATCTGAGTCGGAGTGTCGTGCGTGTAGGCCACCTTTTGGCTTATAGCCGTTGAGAACCGGTGACGGTAGAACACGTCCCGTTCTGCCCATAGCTAACGCCTGTTCGAAGGACAACGGTGCTATGTATTCCAGTCTAGCAAATTTGTGGGTGGTTATGAGTGATGGTTGTGCTGATGGAAATAACGTGATCTTAAAACACTTACCTTTCTCTTTCCAACTCTCTTTCGCGATCACGCTCTCGCTCATATAGCTCTCGCTCGCGATCGCGATACTCATACCGCAAATCGTACTCGCCATGCAGACGCTCACGATCGCGATCACGATAACGTTCGCGATCACGTTCACGTTCTCTGCTACTGTAGTACATTTCTCGTGGGTCCCGCAGCAGATCGCGGTGATGTGGCAACGAGTGAACACTATGAGGTGTTGAATGATGTGTCTGTGTGTGGGTGAGTTCAAAATGGTTCAAATGATGTGTGTAAATAAAGGAAGTGCTACACTGTCAAAAATGTTGGACTAAATTCTAGTAAATCCTATATTGTATATATGTATGCGCCGACACCTAAACCATATTACAATTAAATTGACATTAAGTATTAAAAATAAATTTTATACCTTTAATAAGTTGCAATAAATTCTTGTATTATAATATTTTACTACTTTCAAGTTATATATAAGTTTATTACTCTAACAACTGATCCATTCAGTCACTTATAATAGTGACGATTATAAACTTACATAAATACCTGACGCTACTTACTTAGAGTACTCTAACAAGTATCAAATTAAATTCCAAGTTTTATTAAGGAAAAGTTTACTCTAATGGATTAAAAGGTAGTCCAAGATTTTTGACTGAGTAGCTTATTTAGAGTTTCTGATCACACTTACATGCGTTGGACTTGCATTTAGTTTTGGAAAATTAATATTGGTCGGCTTGAGCTGCAGCGTTGACGGTTTGCTCGGCGTTGGCGGTAAGCGTCTTCCAGCGCCTCCACGTCGTGACGCCAACACCGGGTAGCTATGCTGCACTTGCGTGCCACCTGTTCGAAAACGGAACATTTATGATTAGTATTATAAAAATCGCACAGTATACAATAAAATTTTCGTAGGCATGAATATGGTAATAGAAGAGATGATCTGGCATAAGAAAAAAGAAAAGTTTAGTCGTGTTTTTTTTACATTTAAACATTTATGCAGATTTTATTTTTATACACATGAAAATTAATAGAAGGTAGTTTATTTAATGATAATCGGTGCATTAATATAAAATTTATTTAGTTAAGTTTTTATTTTTTTAAAGCATGCAGCGTACGATTAATGCTGATATGAGCGACATATGGGAGCGACAATTAATGGCATGACAAGCTACATTTTAACAAAAGAGATAAAAAACTAAAGTATGTTTGTATGAAATAATGTTGTTAGAAATACATAAAAGGTGAGTGTTTAGGCGCTTTGTGTGAATTGATACTTGTTTATGATTTTTGCAAAAATGTTGCCAATCTATATAAGATGAGCGTAAAACTTAATAAAATTCAGTTTCGATTTTATCAGATTTAAGTTAAATATATAGTATATAAAAAAAAAAAATGTTCCAATGAAAAGTTGTTTCATTATTTTATAAATTTAGGCCGCACGAACTATTAAAAACTTTCTCTTCTCTAAATATTGATATAAAAAAAAACTTCTTATCATAGATAAAAATTTTAAATTTTTTTGGATATAGTTTTCCAAAATGGCTGTTTATATGTTTTATGCACTTGGCAAATTATAAAAAAGCATTGCAAAGCCATAAGTGGTAAAATATGTCAAAAATTTTGTAATGCATAACTGAATTGCAGATTTTTAGAATTTTGTTAAAGAAATTTTCTTTTCAAAAGCCTCTTATTGTTGAAATTTATCCTTATATCCTTATAAATATTAAATATCAAGCGACGCAGTTAAAGCTAGGTTGGTAATGTGAGAAGTTTTTTAAAAATTTTTATAAAAAATGCACCATAATGATTTGCTATTTACGAAGTACTCAAAAAGTAGATGACTAAAGAGAAATTGCATCTTAAATTTCTCTTTAACTTTATATGATAAAATTTATTTAAAGAGTAACAAATATTGGAATAATAAAGATATTATGAATATTTTTTTTTAATTCCCTTATATATTTTGAAAAAAAACAATTCTTCCACAATGTAATTAAGTCAAGTTTTGTCTTATGACTAATTTGTGACTTGTATTTACTAAAGGTATTGGACAGTTTAAAAAAAAAAGGCAAAAAAGTCTTTTCCCCTCTCGCTGTCTCTGTCTCTCTCTCTTTTGGTTTAGAATGTATAAGGTGTATAATGTTGTATAAGATGAAATTAAATCTGAAAATCTAGATATCCCTGAAATCGTTTGATATATTTAGTAAACATTAATATTTTTGATATCTTTGTTTTATCAAATTAGTGTTAATTGCACTGTTTGACAATTTTCAACTTTTTCCAAAATTACTGATTTTTGTCAATGGATTCTGGTGAAGAAGACACAAAAGATTACACATTTATTGACGTTTAAGAAATTTACGTATGAACAAACCCTTAGAAAGGATTTTTCATTGGGTGCATTTGATAAAAAGTCTAGTACGAGTAAAGAAAAAATCGTTTGCTTTCAAAATTACTCTTAAATGTGTCTTTTTTACATCATCAAAAGTGATTCTTTTTTTATCAAATTAATTTCAAAATAAAGAAAAATACTTTTTTCAAAAACTACAATTGCAAAAATACAAAAAGTAAAAAGTTCGATTTCATAATTTTACTAATGTGATGGAAAAATATGAGTTAAAAACAAAAATAGCGCAGAGTGACGCTAAAAAAGCATAACCAAACTTTAAAGAAATTCTTAAAGAAGGATATGTTGAGAGTCCATCGTAACTGGTTTGACCTACAATGACGTCATAATTTTATTTTATTAATTTATAAAGCTGAAGTGTTAAACTTGTATTGTGCCAAGACTCCTTGAATTTTTATGGCCACTTGCCTTGTTGGAAATGAAAAACAAAATTAACTTCTTTTTGGTAGAAATTCACGTGGAATATGGATATGTAAAAAGAAATCCAATTATATACAAAATGAAAGCAGATTCCTGTATTTTTCTTGAATTAAAAAAAAAAGGTTTTACTTAAATTTTTAAATTTTAATTAGATAATATTTCATAAACGACTTTTGTTCTTTCACTAAAATTAATTACACGTAAAACTACTTTTCCATTAAACTCAAGAAAGAAGAAAGAAAAATTTAAGAATTCGCAAAATGGCGACAATTGTAATGCTTTTTTTTTTTTTTTTGTCAAACACTGATTGCTATGTACATTAGGATGTCCCATAACTTTAAATATTTTTTCATATTTGGATTTTTTAGATTTTTCTTAATACAACAAGAACAAAAGAACAAAAAGCAGTTTTTTTTTTTAAAGTAAAAAATCATAACTCGGGAGTTTTCGTCTAATTTTCATGTTTAATAACTTATATTGATGAAAAATTTAGTGAAAAATGAACTGCGAACCACCTTTTTTCAAAATTTACGCTTACATAAAATTTATTTCGGCTTTTTGAAAAAACTTGCACTTTTTTCCCATATACCCAAGTACTGACATATACCGTAGCAAGTCGGCAAGGGTTCCCGTGGTCTTAGGTACACCAAATTTTTTTAAAATTTATTTTAAAATCGACTTCTTTGGGACTTTGACTTGTTTGGGACACCCTAATGTACATACATATATGTTTGTCACTACACAAAATACTCCTGTTACGTCAAATCTGAACCGATTTTGGTCATCATTAGCTCGTTAGAAAACCAATACAATGAGCATCATGTTACCAGTGCTGGGTCAAAAAGTAATCGTTACAATTCAATTCCTGGAAAGTAATCACTACAATTCAATTCCAACCTCTTGAAATTCGGAATTCAAGTTCTGGTTGATAATTGATAATTGGACACCTCAATTGAAGAATTGAGATAATCAATAACCAATTCCTAATTCCAAAGAATTGGAATTGGGATGGAATTATTTCAAGCTTTGCATGTTACAATATAGAATTTTGAAAAAGAAAAAGTTCTATAAAACTAGCGTGAAATTTTAAGTTTAATTTTTAGAAGTTTTCAGAAATGGAGATACACCAAGAGAGCAAAAGAGCGACGATATAATTTTTGAGCAACTACATTTTGTTTTTAATTTAAATTATGTTTAACGTTTTTTGTTAACGTTCTCGATTAATCGAGATCTCTGACTTCAAAATATTTTTTAAAGTAAATACTGTTTGACGTTTATAATAGCAGTGTGCCCATACAGTACCTATACCAACTTCATGGTACACCCATTCCATACCATAACAAAAATATTAACAGCTATGAAAAATTCTCTAAGGAAGTTCTATATTTTTTATAGCGTTAAATATTTTATTTTTTCAAATAATGTTAAAACATAAAATAATTTTATTTATTCGTAGTAAATATTTATTAGTCAATAAAAAAAAAGAATTTTGAAACTTCAGTACAATGATTTGAAAAACTGGAATTTTTATAAATGTGGTTAATTTTAGTCGCGGACATAACTGTGGGAAAGACTAAGATTAGGATAGACAAGTCGACAAATAACCCTCTCTCGATCGACAAAACTAGCACTCCTCCAGACGCTCGTTCTACCTGTGCTTCTTTATGGCTCTGAGGTATGGGCAGTTTCACAAACTGACGCAGCTGCTCTGGGGTGTTCGAGAGAAAAGTTCTTCGAGAAATCTTAGGTCATGTTCGAGTCGGCGATGACTATCGCATCCGAATGAAACACGAGCTGTATGAACTCTACGAAGACATTGACGTAGTTCAGCGTATAACTGTGCAGCGAATACGCTGGCTGGGTCATGTTCATCATATGGACAACGAAGTTCCAGTGAAAAAGGTGCTCGACAACGAGGGAGACCATGTCTTCTATGGATGCACCAGGCCGAGGAAGCCCTAACCGCACTTGGTGTATTCGATTAGAGAATTAGCGCGCAAAGCAGAAACTCCTAGCGAAAGCTGATGAGGTCGGCCGAAACCCGAACACGAGTTGTTATGGCCACCTAAGTAAGTAAGTAAGTAATCTGTAATCCAATCATAGGAATCATGAATTTTTTTTTTAAATAATGTTTTATTAGAATTCGAACTCTTCAAAAGATACAATTTTTTTTTTAATAAAACGTGGAATAAAATTGAATGCATGTTGGAATACTCCAAGATTGCAGCATTTGGTTCTTATGTATGTTTATTATTTCTATTAAAAAATGGATGAATAGAACAGTTTTTACAACAATGAACTGATAACCTGAAGTTTGTGGGTTCAAGCCCCACAGGTTTTACAAAGTTTTATTTTTGCTGAAAATATTCCGAGAGTGAAATAGTTTTATTTTCAATATTTTACGTAGAGTAAATCCTAATACGGTTTCAGTGTCGTCATATATATAATACAGGACTTACTAGAATTTAATCCAAGATTTTTGAACTTTCCCAGGCAAATATCTTAATAGTTACGCAAGATATCAAATATTTTTATTGCAAAAAATACCCTCGAGGCTTTGTAACTTTTACCAGAAAAATTTTTTACGATGTTGCTAATTTTTCGATATATTTAGATGTCTCAAGATAAAAACCTTACTTTGAATATTTTACGCCAACTTTTTTAAGGGAGGTTAATTTGAAGACTTCGAGACAATATCAAAGTTTATTGTACTTGCTTATACGGAGACAAAATTTAACAGACTTTTATATGATATGCTCAAAATTGGCATATCACGTGCCTATTAATATTTATCTTGCGCTTACACCTGTTCTTTACTTTCGGAAAATTTCAAAATAAAATTTCAATTTGTTAAGTCCATTGAGTGAGTTGTTGGTGAGCTAGTGAAGTCGTTGCACTTAAATGTGTTTTTTTGAGCTGTAGAGCTTTAAATAGAAATAACATAATGAAAAAAAAAAAAAAACATAATGGCCATTTCAGCCCTTGAAACGACTTTGACCGAGCTTCTTATGATCTTGTGTTGTGAGTGTTGTGAAATGTTTGAACACAAATGATCGAGAACTGGACCTATAAGTTTTATGCCAACTCCGAACGGCTTATGTTCTCAAGAAGCAGTTTTTACTCTCTGAGGCTTGCCATTGTCTGCAGAGAGGTGACGGCCGAACAGAAAAATTAATTCAATTCAAAAAACTCTCTGTGTCAGGTGGGACTCGAACCAGGGTTCTTTGGCGTATGGGCCACGCACTCTACCCACTGCGCCACGGCCGCCACAATATCCTTGTAGAGATTTATTAAAAAACAAAATATGATTTTTCAAATTTTACGGACTTCGTTCATTCGATTCTCCATTTTGTTTTTTTATGTTGTGTACCATAAAGAAATGACATATCATCTACGAGTATTTTGCATATTTGGTCTGTTTTTGACAGATATAAAGATATGAAGATCAAAGAATTTGTATTAAATTTTGTAAGAAAAATTAAATTAAATGCTTCAACACACGTGAAATAGTGACTGATCACTTGGCAAAACAAAAAAATGTTTATTAGTGATACAACCTCTCCACAACAGACCGAGTAGATCTTAAAAACGATGCTCGCCCTGGACGCACAGCACATCAACCATCGATTAAAACGTTAAAGCGATGAGGAGAATTGTTGTGGAGAATCGTCAAATCACTATGAGAGAAAATGCTGAGGATGTGGACATATCAGTTGGCTCATGTCATGCAATTTTTATACCCCAACGCGTACTGCGTAAGGGGTATATTAACTTTGTCATTCCGTTTGTAACACCAATAAGGAGGCGTGACAGGTATAGAAAAGTATATATATTTTTGATCAGCATCACCTCTTTAGTCGATTTTCGTGTGCCCATCTGTCTGTCCGTCTGTGGACACGATTACAGCCATATTCTTAAAGCTATCGCGATGAAATTCAAAATATGAGCTTCTTTCTAAAAAATGGAGATCAAGTTAGGGAATGAGCCGAATCGGATGAAAACCCCGCCTACTTTCCGTACAAAGTGACTTCGTTTTAAACGTTAAATCTCTTAAAAATCCACAAAAATTAATGAAATGTGTTTAAATTTTGCACGTAAGCTTTTATCTTCAATATAAATCCTGATTATAAATTTTGAAAAATCGGATGAAAACCACGCCTACCTCCCATGCAAAGTGGCTTCATATTAACAGTAAAATTTCTTAAAAATCTGTCGAAATTACAGAAATGTCTTTAAATTTTGCATATAAGCTTTTATATTTAATATAAACCAACTCTATGTTATTTGGCGAAAACTGATAAAAACAACACCTACCTCCCATACAAAGTGACGTCATCAAAATATAGAAACTTGTGTAAATATATAAAATTGAATGATATCTTGTCTGTATGTACCCAAGTACCACCCACATTGCTTATCCAAAACATGCATGTATTCTTCGGTATAATGTGAAGTCTTTAGACTAGAAAAGTGGGTGTGGCGTTTTACTTTTTATCGAACTTCTGTTACACCATGTGTCTGACTTCAACCAAGTTTTGCACACATAATCCTTAGTAATTTGAGCATTTTTAAGTTTATAAAACTGGGCGGTACTAGACAGAGGGCGTTACACTTTATTTTTAAACTGGCTCCATCGACATCATTTGTCCGATTTCAACCAAATTTCTTACATATATTCTTTAGTATAATGAGAAGTTCTTAGCCTACAATAGTGGGTGGGATTGGACAAGGGGCGTGTCAATTTAATGTTAATCGAACTCCCTCTATACCATTTGTCCGATTTTAACCTAATTTTTCAAATATATCCTTTATCATAAGAAGCAGCATATAAAAGTGGGCGGAAATGGACAGGGTGCGTGGCACTTTTATTTTAATGAAACTCCTATAACATTTTTCTGACTTACCAAATTTTGAAAATATATTCTTTGGAATAACAAGCAGTGATTGCCACTTTAATTTTAATCGAACTATTTCTATAGACTTTATCCGGCTTCTTTCATATTTTCCACAAATATTCTTTGGAATAATGGGAAATCGGTAGTCTAGAATTTAGGTGGAATTAAACGGGGGGCGTGGCACCTTATTTTTAAACGAAATTATTTTACACCGTTAGTATGAACTTACCAACCAAGTTTTGCACATATATTCTTTAAAACAATGAGCAGCCTACAAATTACTCTATGTGACAGATACGAGTTAAATTAAATTAAGCGTATGACAGAAATATTTTTGTAGAATATTCATAAACATTTTATAGACTGTTAAAGACTTCGAATATACTTAAATACGGCCGCGGCGAGTTATTTTAGCTTCGGTACCCTTCCTTACTAGTTTACTTATGAGCAATGTTGAATAATAAATTACAAGTTTTTTTTAAAACTACCTTTCTTAATTTTTTTAAAGGCATTTTGTTTAAATACATTTTTTTTTTAAAGGAGGGGAAAAAAGTGTAATGTTTTGCAATCTTAACTGCAAGAGTCTCTCCATTGTTTGGCTGGAGTTAATATCAGCGTTGATACTAGCGTTCACGTCAGTGTCAGAGGTTATGTTGCTCAAACCTTTGCATTATTTCAAGTTTCTAACCAAATTTTCTTTGATAAAGCCTCTAAATAAGAAATTTAGGAGTTTAAAATGGTGGGTGATGGGTTGGTGATCCACGCTGTTGTGAACCAAAGTAGTCTTGTGGTTCAGGTAATAATTCCATCAATTGCAGAAAGCTATTATGCTCTACAATTATAATACTGTAATTTGACAGAATTATGTATTCGGCCCATATTTGTAATCGGCATTTGCAAAAACGTAGGAAACGAAAATACTAGCTCGAAAGTGACTCTCCACTCTCGTGACGATTGTGAACTTTTTTGAGAAAAATTACGAAGAGTCGAGTTGAGAACCACTCATTAATGTGAAGTCTTTTATGTACTACCTAGCGAAGGTAGGTATACCATACGCCTTATGGGAATTTTGTTTTCATTTCTACAGTAGGGCTGCCAGACGTCCCGGTTTTCTGGGACATGTCCCAGTTTTTGATTGCTTGTCCCGGTGTCACGGTCTTACCTTAATATGTCCCGGACTTATCTTTTATTTAATTTTTTGTGTGTTTGTTTTCTGCGCCTGCTGTAACTTTTCATGTAAGTTTTTAAATTTAAAATCATACAGTATTTATACGCAATACCAAGGCATAATGCTAATATTGAGCAAATTTTTTCACTTATTTCATCTTAGTCTTATATTGACAAGCACTACACTCAAAATAAAAAATCAACAAATAACTTTTGTTGGACGCATATTGACAAAACTTTATCAAATCAACCTAGGTTTTTGTCAATTTGATAAAAATTGTTCATATTGACAAAAACCTAGATTAATTTGACAAATTTTTATCAATATACGTCCAACAAAAGATTTTTGTTGATTTTTTATTTTGAGTGTATAGCAATTCGCTCAATATAAGCACTATACAAAGCATAATTTAATGCATAATCAATTTTAAATTGACTTGCACAGAGTTTTACAATTATATTAACGGCAAGCCGGAAATTTTAAAACAAGTTCAAAGTAATGAAAAATATGACTGAAATTTTAATTGTAATTTTTTTATGAATTTTTATTGAAGAATGAAATTTAGTATTTTTTGTTAAGAAATGTACATAAAAAAATATTTGAAAGTACAATTTTTGAAAGTTTACTAAAGTTTTATGACTTTTTTAAAGTTTTGTTTTTTGTCGACATTTGAAGTGTCGACGCAAATAACGTTGTAAGCAACATATTATAAGTTTTCATGATTTGAATAAAACGTTTTTTATGGCGCACTTAGAGTCATTTGATTTTGATTTCCAGTTTTTGGTGTATGAGTTCTAAAGAAATTTGTCTGTATATATACGCCAGAGCATTTTTAACGGTATTGTGCAAAAAAACATTTTTGATTAATTTGTCACTTAACAATGTTATTCGCGTCGACGCTTCAGTTGTTGGAGAGGTACAGGGGTATTTTTCAATAGTTTCACCAAAGTGTCCCGGTTTTGCAATAAATATATCTGGCAGCTCTATTCTACAGCATACTGAGCTTTACAAGACAAGCAGTGAGGACAATTCTTAATTTGCGAGCGTTTCCGTTTCCGATTCATTTCTGTATAAGCCGGAACCTAAAATTTCTTTTTTGCCATAAAGTCAAATTTCTAATTTTTGATATATAATTTGGACCGTAAAAAGTCAAGCCACATTGATTAAACTATATTTTTTTCTTTTAACTGCTTCCGATATTTTAAGCAAAATATAGTGAATATTTCACAATAATACGGATATTTCGAATGTGTAAAAAATTTACGGTAATCAATTTCAAGTTATTATTGACTTAAATCTTGTTAAATACAACCAAAATAAAGGAGGTTATTTCAATTTTTTTTTTTAATCCTAGGCTTAAATAAGTTTTCATTATCTTAGAAACTTTATTTGTATCTTATAAAGTTTCAAAAGCTTTCAAAGCCTTGTTTTTCAGTAGATATATAATATTAAGTAAATGATTTGTATTGGGATGTCATTTATGCACATTTTACAATAATAGTGTACAAAACAAAAACAACAGTAAGACACAAAGTACATATACACACACACAAACATATATATATGTACACAAAATACATATAAAAGACCATAAGGGACAGATGAAATTTACTTAACTTTGCATCTGGTAAAAAAAATTGGTAGTAATTGTATAGTAACAGAAAAATTAGTTAAACGTTTTGTGCACAAATAACAGCGGTTTGACTTGAGCCTCAACATGTAAACTTTAGTATTTGGGTTAGTATTGTACCATGTATTGTATGTTGATCACTTTGTTTGTGTGTGTGTGTGTTTATAGTATGAGTACAAATGAAAATACGATGGTGAGAAGATGACAACAGCTTGTTTTATATTCTTTAAAATATGTTACAAGAAAAGCTGACAAATGAAACAATGACTGACTGATTGGCTGACTGACTGACTGACTGTTTGGACGACTGATTAATGATAACGAGAGTGATATGAGACGATTTTAGTTTTTGGTCGCATTTTAATAACCAAATCAGAGAACCAAGACAAAAACCATAAATAAACATCAACAAAATCGATAGAATGAGCGACAGAATTATGTGAATATATGTGACGAAAAAAGAATGAAACAAAAGAGGTACCCATATCAATCCCATAACCAAGTCTATCTCTTTCACGCATCTCCTCAAGTCGAGCGGGACTCGGCGATCGTGATCTTTGACATAGACTTGTTGTCCCATACGTGGGATAAGGCAGTTGATTACGCCTACTGCGCGATAAACGGTCACCGTAACGAGAAGGCGAAGGCGAACGAGCCGGACTTGTCGATGCTGACCATGAACCTATACACGGGATAGGGAATAAGAGTTTGTTTTTGTTTTCTTCATATTCATCATACATACCATCTAGATAGATTTGAAATAATCGTATAGATAAATATATTTATATATATTAACACATACATACTAAATATAACAAAAAAAAAAAAAGTTTTTTATAATGCAAATATTATAAATCAAGTTTCGTTTTGAAATTAATCTATAATACTTGGTTTTCTTACATTTGATATTTTAATATTATAAATTGAAAAGAATTTTTTTTTATTTTTCACAGATAGATAGCGTAGAGGCAAGAAAACTATACAGTATACAACATAACTTAGATGAAAACTTTTACGTTTTAATTGTTCACAGAAGAAAATGTTCTAATAAATAGTTCAAATAAAATAAAACTTTATTATATAAACAGAATTAACTTTAAGCTTGTATGTATGTAACTAGAGAAGAATTGAAATTTTGAAATTGCAAATTATATATAAACGAACTGCTACTAAAATTTGCCGTCTTCTGTATAAATTAAAAATAAATTGTAAATATACGGGGGGAAATAACTGCTGAGAACGGCTTGAAACGTTTTTAAATCTTGAGAAACGTTTGCAATATTATTATAATTATTGCTGTTCTATAATTATTTTTGTTTTTTTGTTTGATTTGACTTATTTTTGTTTATGTTATTTTTTTAAAACATACCTTATGGCCAACAGCTGTTAAGGCTATTTGCTCAATATTACATGCCATAGATGCAATAAGAGTTTTTTTTTTATATTTTTGTTCTAAGGCTAACTTGTTTCTAAATTTATATTTAGTACTTTTACTGATTTGACACCAGAAAATACTTTTAAATTTTAACATTTTTTATAAATACTTTTTTTTTAAGAAGTTTGGTGTTAATTAAAAAAAAAAAATACAATTTTTATTAAATCTTAAAAAAAAACACCCCGATTATCTTAGGAAAAATGGTATATTAAGACGAGCGTTTAAATATTAAACTGCCGTTAATTTAGATTTTCAAAAACTTTGTATGCAAATCAGCAACTATTGAGCCTTAGTGACGAGCTTTGTTGTCAAAAAAATAAGTATGCAGATCTTTACAGAAGACAGCACGCACTAATTTATTAGGTTTTTTTTTTCCAGACCACTAATTTAAGTTCAAATGTTACTCGTTCTAACAAATGGATATTCTATATAATAAAAAATATGGTATGCAGCTATATCTGTTTACTTCAAAATATGTACTTTACAACAAAAAATTATCACTAATATATATTTTGAAAAGAGGCTAAGGGTTTGATTTGGGCACTAAATTTTTAACTAATTAGTAAATAGTTAAATTTTCAATGGAATCTACGTCAAATTGTTTTTTGTGTTTATAAATTGTGTATTTGTATTTGTATTTGTATTTGTGTTTTTTGTGGTAATGAACATGAAACTAAAAACAAAAAATTTAATATATAAAAAATGTTCTAAATAATTGACTTAGCGTAATATTAGATTCTTAAGAAAGGATGCTAACTTAAGGTTAAATATAAATTTTTCTTTACTGCCTATAAAGCAAAAATTTGTGTATGGCCGCCACGCACAGAGTAAAAGTGAAACTACTACCTATAAATGGAATTTCTGGGATTGCTGATTTAATTTATTAACATTGCTTTCTGGCTCAGCCTAATATATTACAAATTTTCCTAAAAAACAAAATGTATCGAGGGCTTATATTCAAAATAGTTTATCTACAAAAACACAGTTTTTCAGGAGAGTAAAAAAACTGTTTAATTGGCAACAATTTTGATGAACCTTTCTTCTACAATATTAACAAAAAGTGTCTATTAAATGCCACAACTAAAAAATTTCTTATATTTTGCGTTATTTTAGCTGCAATGATAGATAGACAGTATTGCATTGAAAATGAAATCTTTCTGTATGATAAAATGTGAAGATAGACACTTTTGCACTATATAAAAAAATAACCTTTTTTAAGACCAAATTTATGCTTTAAATCATTTTTAACCATTTTTTATTGTAGGACGTTGTTTTTTTTTTAATTTTTGTGAATTTCATATGAAAATTTTGTACATAATAATATTAGAAGCAAGAGATAAAAAATTAAATAATTGAAGCATTACACTACATTTGCAAAACTTTTACCCTTCGCCTGGCTAAAATTATCGTAAAAGTAATGATACTCAGGTGAAATTACCGCTTTTGGATCCTTCAAATGTTTCCATTGGTTTTCCTGGATTGGAAGTTAACCGGCTAGCATGAGCTTTGGTTCTATGTTACCTGAATATTGCTTAATTTTAGTAGGTAGTTCAGTGTAATCATCATCAAGATCCGCTTTAAGCTTAATGCTACAACTTGGTAAATATAAAAGAGTCTTATGTTGGGATACTGTTGGATCAGTTTTTGTTCGACCAGGTCTAATACTCAAAAATCGATTAAGGTTGGTATCTTTATAGTTTTTTTAAAGAAATCATAACTCCAATGTAATGCATCAAATGGCTTTTAAATAATTTTGTTGTTAATTTTGATTGTTTTTTTTTGCATCTTTAGTTACCCTGACAAGGTCGTATGGCAAATATATAGTTGCATGAGCACTGAACCACTCCATTTGTGTGTGTCCTTTCTCTAAGTATTTTTGTTCTATGATTTTTTTGTTTTCTATTACTTTCTAGAAGCACCTACATTAAAGTACCACGACCTATATAAAAAAAAATGTCGATGCCACCAACTAAAAATGAACTTTGGTCTATTTTATTATGATTCCCAAAACAGTTTGGCTGTCACGATAGCTGACAGTGAGCTAAACCATTTTTAAATAACCTCTAAAAATCAGGTTTTTCGTAAAAATTTAGGCTGTCGTGGTTGTTAAAAAAAAACAAACAGTCAGGATTATATGGAATAGTCATAAAATAGATCAAGATTCACTTTTAGTCGGTAGCAATGGTAACTTGTTTTTTTTTTCAGGCATCCTAATAAGCATACGTCGCAATACTCTGATGTAGATAGACAGTTTTGCATTCGTAAATAAGTATCTTTGTAAATAGAATTATAATAAAATACAGGATATATAGGACTGAAAATGTGTTATTTTTAGTCTATATTTTTACTGTAGATGCAGCTGAGGTCAGTGATGAATTTGGCATAAAAAATTTTTTTTGTCAAAATGTAGATAGACATTATTGAATATAAGTCCTCGATATATTATATTGAAATATTTTTTAAAAATTAAATGTAGATAAATTTAACGTTATATATACTAGCAAACAAAGTAACGTTACCTTATTTATTTGAAGTCTGAAAACGTTACAACAACGCGAAAATTGATATACGTACCAGATAATAAATCTTAGCTCTGTGTTGTATTTTTGACAGTACAATTTTTAGTTACTAATACATATATTTATTAAGAGATAATCTTTGAAATTCTTCAATTAAATCAGGATTTGAAGAATAGTTTCGCCATCCAATTGCAATAAATGTTTTTTTTTGTGTTATATTCATAAACTATCTCAGGAATTAATAATAAGCCCTTGAAAGGACTTTGACTGAGCTTCTTATGATCAATTGCGTTGTGCGTGTTGTGAAATGTTTGAACACAAATAATCGAGAACTGGACCTACAAGTTTATGCCGACTCCGAACGGCTTATGTTCTCAAGAAGCTTTTCATGGCAGTTTTTACTCTCTGAGCTCTGCCATTGTCTGCAGAGCGATGACTGCTGAACAGAAAAATTAATTCAATTGAAAAAACCTTCTGTGCCAGGTGGGAATCGAACTAGGGTTCTCTGGCGTATGGGCCACACACTCTACCCACTACGCCACTGCCGCCAGGGATTAATACTTCCTGTGACTTACATTGGGTCTCATGCATAAAAGTGAGAAATTACTTTTTACTCGATTTTTTGAGCAATTACTCGTTGTCATAAATATAAAAAATCTTTTACTCGTTAGTAAGATTTCGTTCCTTTGAGATGGATCACAAGGCATGAGAAACTTCTTAAAACGAAAACTCTTTGTGAGAAAGTTCTCAAAACGATATTGAGATGCAGCTCTCATGTCCGAGAATTTTCTCGTTGTATGAAGATCGTAAGTAAATATCGCCAAATACTATTGAGAAAATAGTCCCGTACAACTGGTAAGTCCCCGAAAATATTTATTCACTCATATTGAATTGATTCTAATTAAAAGGAGTTGAACCACAAATTGCTAGCCTACCAAAGCTCATGAATTTGTTTTTTTAATTAAATAACAATTTTGAAATAAATAATATCATTAAATCCTTTTGAAATAAATAATATTCTTATTGATCTTGAAAAAGTTTTTGTTATATTTACATGAAAAAATCCTAAAATTTTCTTAAAAAAACAAGCCCAAGATATCTCCAAAACTACTTCACCGATTTTTTTCTGATTTTTGGTCATTCCTCATTGCATTATGTGGTAGTTTAACAAGTGTGTTGGGAAATTTTTTTATTTGACTCAAAAATTAACATTTACGAGTTCACGAAATTTTAGTCTTTCAGTCATGGTTGCTGTCGATTTGTTATTTATCAATCCAATATATTGGACAAGCAAATATTAGTGTAATTTCATTATTTTGTTTTAAACATGTTGCAGAACAAGCAAATTTAAGTTTTCTTTTTCTCAAACGCACATATGTAATTGCCTATCACCTTTTTTTGCTAAATTCGGGATATTATTCTTCCACGCCAATATCACGCCAACCAACTAATGGTTATTTAATTATTAAAACGTAGCTTGATGAAGTTGGAAGCCACCTCATCCAGTCAAAAGTTCAGAGCCCTTTCACAATTTCAGCAAAACATTTTTTAAAAAACTGATTGAAATACAAATCTATGTAGAAATCATAAATATTTTTGCAAATTTAGCTTTATTTCTTTCGTTATATCTATTATAAAATGAAAACATATGAGCTTTTTACCAAATCTTTACAAGAAAAAACAAACAGAATTTGTTTAAAAGTCTTATTTATAATAATCTCCACTCCTTAATGAGTTCCTTCAACTTTTCAACATAACCACATTCTAAAAACGTGTTGAAATTGAAGTTTCAAGACGTTTATCTTATTTAATTGTAGGTAAAAAATGAGATGAGCCTTAACTCGTGCAAATTACCTTACAAACTTAAGAGGAGCTTTGAAATCGATCTCACTTATGTTGAGTAAATTATCATGAGTTTGATCTATTATATTTTATGCAAACAATTCTTAGTTAAAAATTGAGAACATTTTTGTTAATCACTGCTTGAGTTCATTCTCGCCAGAGCGATATCCAAGAACTATCTCATTTTTATGCATGAGAACCATTGTGTTAAAGCATATGAGCTTGCCGGTAATAAGAAAAGTACTAGTATACATATCACCACATGCAGACTACTCATAAAGTAGTTGTCCCTTAAAAGAGCCAACAATAAACATTACAGAACATTGAAGCTCAGAATGGAGCTACCCCTTGGTGATATCTTTCTATTAGAAAACTTGGAGAGAAACTTGGGTTTTCTATTAGAAAACAAGGGGGTGTGACTCCACCCATATAAGCCAAAATTTTGTTATCGAAGAGCTTTGGAAGTAAAAAGCAGAGAACATTGAAACTCAGAATGGAGTTAAAATTGGTGTAGCAATGCACACCAGGTATAAGCTAGTATAAAATACTATTGTTTTATAAAAAAAAAAAAGGTTTTTAACAAGATTTTGAGAATTTTATTTTTGCGTCCAAAAAACTTCCATTTTGATAACAATTCTCACTAAATTAAAGAACTGTTAAGAATAATCATAATGTTTAATATAAGTGCTCTATTTACTATTCCTATTCCTATTCCTTTTCCTATAAAAAGTCTAATTCTCAATCGATTAGAACTTTCCATTGAATTAACTAATCGACAAAAACTGTGCATGAATTTAAAATCGGAGCTACTTGAACTCGGCATCATTTACAAAATATATACAAATATATTTTGTAAGTTTATTATATACGTATTAATATATTCTAATAATAACGAACCTCATCTTCATATAGAAATGCTTCAGATTAAAGGAGTAGCGTGCTTTTTTTTTTGAAATTTTACACTATGACACAAGTTGTTTTTTTAAAAACTATTACGAACACAAGACTCTCTAGAGTAAATTTTAAGAACGATGTGAAAATATTTTTAAAATTGGACAATTTAAGGTACATTTAATTGATATTTCAGTAAACTAAAATTAAAAAGTGATTATAGCATTATAATTTTTTAATTAACTTATGGCAACAAGCATTTGTCATCGTAGGAAGGAAGCACTAATACAAAATGTTCAAATCCCATATTAGATTTGTTCTGATGGCTCGAAAATGAAATATAAATAGTAAAACAAACTATATAATATGATGATTTGAGTGCAGTAAGACGCAACATTTGTTCATGATTCATTTTCATTCAATTCTTTTATATAGGGATTCATGCAATCAATACGAGTGAAATTTAATTTATTGTATAATTTATTAATCAATGTATTTTAAATTATTCAGCAATTACACTGTGCATGTTCAAAAATCAAACAAGATTGGGGCATAACATTTCAGCATAATTCGAGAACACTGAATTTAATGGTGTTAACCGTTTCTAAATCCTACTTTTTTTTACTTTTTTCTTTTTAAGGTAAACGGCATCATAACTTTTAGAATAACCACCAAAAATTTTAGGATGTGGTAACCTTACATTGCGTTTAAACTCACTGCATTGAGGAAATTTTATTTCAACTCTGTTTTAAACTACGCGTTTTTTTTTTTTTTTGTTTTTAGTGTACGCAGCAGAGATCTGCAAGGAGTGATTCATACTTTGAGTATACTTATCGTATACCCATAATTTCTCTGTACTTATATACGTCCATAAATACTCAACTCATTTTCGTAGAATTGAATATAAATCATACGCATACGAGTACTCCTGCAAAAGAGAGTGTTAGGAGTATGAGTATCATAAATACTTTGGATGCAAATGTTCTTTGAGTGACTTTTCGCTGCTGCTGCGCAATGCTGGCATGACGCACAACGTTGGTTGAGGGAGTACCCAGCCGGAAATTTAATATAATGACAATGTCGCCAATAGATCTAAAATAAGTATATACTAGAGTATATACTCGAGCGAACACAAGTAAAAATGGGTCGCTGAATCCGAATCCAAACACAAATACAGGGGTCTATCTGCCCTCTTTTTGCCATATTTTTAAGGGGAGCCGAAACACGTGTTTGGCTTACAATTTCACTTACAGACACGTGTTTCGACGTTTCCCCCCTAAAAATGTGGAAAATGGGGAGTTGATAGACCCCTCTATTTGTGCGTCTCAGAAATGCTTGACACCTTAGAAACCTCCAAAAAATGGTTAATTCGACCAATTTTGCTTCCGCTTCGAGATATGGCAATTTTTCTATTTTTTCGATGATTTTTCGAGAATTTTTTGAGGATTTTTCGATATCTTTTGATTTTATGTTGTTCCATATCTCGAAGGGCAAGCAAAATAGGTTAAAACTAATCATTTTTTGGGGGTTACTAAGGGAGAAAGCATTTTTGAGACACACAAATAGGGGGTCTATCTGCCCCAATTCGAGATATGGCACTTTTTCTATTTTTTCGCAGATTTTCCGAGGATTTTTCGAGAATTTTCGATACTTTTCGATTTACTGTTGTTCATATGGTTCATATTGTGCACATGTTGTGCTAGCAGCTACGTAAGTAATGTGGATATTTTCCATGACTCTAAGTACTTTATGGGTATCAGAGAGTCATTGAGCAAATTGAGCTCAATTATTTTAAGTATTTAGTATTCAAACGATTTAGATTCTCTTGTAGGCAGGCTCTCGCGTACTTTATGTGTCTTGCACGCATGTTTGTAAAAGTGGATGGGATATGAGAAGCATGTGTTGAGGGTTGAATATTTATTTATACATATTTTTTATGAGTATAATCACATACTATTTTATTATACTTATTTTAATACTTTGAGTGCTAAAAAAGCGACTTGTTGCAGTTCTCTGGTACGCAGTACGCGTTCAACAACTTTTCAACACAATTGTTAGAAATTCATATTCCATATAAGTCATCGGGAAATATTCGGCATTGCATGAATATCCCATTTGTTTTAGCAACTCAAATTTCAATTAACTGACGAGTTAATTTAAGCTATTATTCAAGAATCTTTTATTTTGATTAAAGAGGAGATTTAACATTATAATTGTGAATTGTAAATACAAAATGATAAATACATAAATAATTTATTTTTTACAAAATGCATTCAGGAATTTTTTTCTCCCCTAAAAATTTGCCGCCTGGGGCAGTTGCCCACCCTTTCCCTGCGAAATGACTAGGCCATCATTTTGAACGAATTGCTATCCAAAATCTTAATAAATATCATTAAACAACAACCGTATTTACCTGATATGGCTGCAGCTGACTTTTTTTATTACTAAAACACAAATTACCACTTCGTAATACCTGTTATCAATCAATAGAAAACAAACAAGAGAATACGCGACGAGAACTGAAGTCGATTCCGGCTAATACGTTCAAAAAATGTTTTGATGGTTGGATTATTCATTGCATATGTTTATTATTTTGGGAGAGGCCCACTTTAAAGGTCATATAATAAATTTCAATGAAAAATAAATCGACCAATTTGCGGTACCTCTTCTACAGAAGTTATTCTCTTAATACTTTCAACATATATTCTTGTGCTAGTAAAGAAGAATCAATTTTAATATAGTGGGAAAGAAGCCTTCGTGTAGGAACTAACTCGGATTTCGAACTGTACTCTGATTACAGACAATAGAGTCAGTCTATATGAAGTTATCCAAAAAAAAAAAGAAGGTTTGTTGCTCGACCATTTTTAAAAAAGTTGATATTTTTATTAAAAGTTGTCCAATGAATTTGAATCTCACAACTTCTTTCAAAAATTTTTCTTTTGTTCTACTTTCAAAATGGCGGCCATATTTTCTTTGCTACTTGTAGCGATATAGGCATTTCTAATAACTTGTATTACTGAGCTCCTATTATATATATAATGATGAATTGAGAATAATAATATGAACACACTTTGGCCTTTAATCTGAAATATATAAAATTCTTATGAAATAATTTCTTCATATTAAAAAGGTAATTAGATTTTTTTGTTCAAAACGTGATCTTTTACAATTTAAAGAATTTTTTATAGAAAGCAGTGAGTTGCAGTCATCAATTATTTTTCTAGAGTAGATTTCAACTTTTTGCTTAAACATAAATTTTTTTAACATTCTGACTTACCAATTTGTTTTGTTAAAAGCACCTTTAAAATTTGAATTTTGAGAAATTTGCTGAATTTTGCTCTCTTTGGGGTCAAATATCTCTGGTGGGCATGGGCTAAAAAATTTTTAATTTATTCACAATAAAGTACCTTGTAGCATTATATTGCAGTTAAAATATTAATTTTGAGTCAGCTTTATTTGGAAGATGCAGCCCTTTGAACTTCGTGAAAATTCACCTAAAAGTATGTATATTAGGGTGGTCGTTATATGTCTTATATCAAATCCCAAAAATCAAAAACCTAATCTGTATTTTTTTTCCTGCTCTTTAAATTGAGCCCTAAGTCTCCCTAATTTTGCCGATTTGTCCACTCCCATACAAAATAAGAATAAAAAAATTACGTGAGAGGTGGGCGTAGCTGAATGTTTTTTTTTAAATTTTGCACATAAATATATAACATATCTCCGCTCCGAGCTATTTTGAAATCGGTCCAATATGAAGGAAAATATAGCGTTTGTAATTTTCTTGATGTATGGGAGGCGTGGTTGTGGGCGGATTTTAAATTTTATTTTGCTGTGTGTGCTTATATTCTTAATTACAGCTTACGTGCAAAATATAATACCTGTGCGACTGTTATTTCTATTTATTTATTGACATATTTTGTATGAAGTCGGACAAATGATCCATTACTGAGATTTAGGGTTCAATTTAAAAATCTTAAAAAAATACAGAGTAGTTTTTAGACATTTAGAGCCAATCAACAACCGTCCATCATTGACATTTGAAAAAGTCATATAACGACCAACCTAATATACATATCGTCGCTCACTTGTACAACGGCCTTAATTGACATTTTTGATTTTGTTCAAGTGACTCAAAAAACTATATAGAAAGCGACAATGTAGAAAATGTACCTTTTTTTAAATGCAGTTGGCTTACAAAAACACGAAAATATATATTTTTTGTAAAAAATAAAAATTCTCTTAATTAATGCCGATTTTATATCAATTAGGGCTTTTTGACATCAGTTTTATGTATGCTGAAGTGCAATTAGGACTTTTTGAAGTTACTGTATAAAAACCGACAATGTAGAATATTAAAATTTTTTTAAGTGTTAACTTACAAAAATATCCAAATATTTTGATTATAATGACAAAAGTAATTTCTTTTCCATAGCTAACTATTTGATTTCAAAAATGTAATTCGCAAAAATCACAAATACATTGAAAACCAAAGATGTAGGTCATTCAAGAAAATTTCGCACTAAAATTCCCTAAAAATTCAAAGGCGACTACTTAACCATTGCAATTTCAACTTGATCATATGAAATTTTGGAATAATGCATTTAGGACTTTTCGATATCATCCAATAAAATTGGTATTTTTGAAGTTACAGTTCGAATATTTTGAGTGAAGGTGTATTTGAGGTTGGTCTTCAAAAAAATGTAAAAAGTGGATTTTGAAAAAAATGTCAATTAGAGCTGTTGTAGAAGTGAGCGACGATATTATGAGGCGAATATTCGCAAAGTTTAGAGGGCTGTATCTTCCAAACGAATCAAATATCAAACTTAAAATGTTGAATGCAATATAACGCTATAAGATACGTTATTGTAAATAAATTACAAATATTTTCACCCGTGCTCACCAGAGATATTTGACCTCAAGATCAGCAAATTTCTCAAAATTCAAATTTTTAAAAGGCTGTAAACAAAAACGTTGATGACTCAGAATGTTAATCAAATTTATGTTTTAACAACAAGTTGAAGTACTCTATGAAAAAAGTTGATGACTGCAACTCTCTGCTTTCTATAAAAAAAAAATGATAAATTTGAAATAGCAAGTTCTTAACAAAAAATTTAATAATTTTTTTAATATAAAGAAGCTATGTATTTTTAAGCATTTTTTATGTCTCAGAATAAAATCCAAAGTGTGTTAATATAAGTGATGACCAAACGCGCACAACTTAAACTGTTTGCGTAATGTTTAAAGCTTGCCTACGGGGAAAGCAGAGTCAATTGCCCTTAAATGACTGGTCCCGTGACAGCTCCAATGGGCAGCTATCACAGGATAAGTCTGATATAACTCATCACGCAACAGGTTTTTTTGTGCCTGTTACGGAACAGATTTAACTTTACTCAGCATGGGACCAATTTTGAATGATTCAAGCGGAGGCAGAGCTATTAAAACTCAAAGCTGTATTCGTATTGTGTGAAAATTAAAAATATATAAATAGTATATAAAAAAATTAAAATATATAATAAAAATATGGTAAGTTGTGGTTTGGATCTCAGTAGGTTAGGTTACAATTCTGTTTTTCTAGGCCGGTCACTGGACAGGTCTTAGGTGATGCAGCAGCTGGCAATTGGTCCCTGTCAATGACAACGCCATGTAAAAGTGACCGGTCGGTTTCATATGTTGGTGGCAGAATTGGGTCAGGTCCCTATCCCTTAGGAACCTATCACATGGTAAGTTCTGAGCCGGTTTCTTTTTCGGCAAAACTGGTCACCAATCTACTCTGCTTGACCGATTACTGGACCGGTCCAAAGTGATGCAGCAGGTGGCAATTGGTCCCTGCTAATGACAACGCCATGTAAAAGTGACCGGTCGGTTACATATGTTGGTGGCAGAATTGGGACAGGTTCTTACCCCTTGGGGACATATCACGTGATAGGTTCAGAACCGGTTCTTTTCCCCGTAGGCTTCTTACTGAAAGAAATGGAACATTAAAGCATTTTGAAAGCTTTCTGAAAGCCTTATGTACAAAAATAACAACAAATAGACGCGAATAGAAAAAAAGGGATGAAATCGCATTAGAATAGATTTTTTTGATATGTTCTTATTGCGTATATTTTTTATATTTATTATTATCTATATTATGTATACATGTGTTATGTTTACATGAGACAGCGTTTAACTAAAAAAAAAAACAAATATAAAATAAACTATTTTAAACTTGCAAACTATGAAAACAATGAGTGCTCACATGAGTAAAAGCTGCGTTTTTAGAGTATCAAATGTACACAAATATAACAGAACTATGCATCGCTTCATAATTTTATTGCTTTCGGTGTACAAGCCCAACGCAATTATATTGAAATCAAGTGAATAAAGCGAAGTGGCCCTGCCTGATTCGAGTCTGCCTGCAGACGAAAAGCCTTTTAGCAGCGTAAGAATTTATATACGTATACATTTTTAAAAAGCTCTTAGCTCGCGAGCTGATTTTGTTCATAGCTAATGTATATTATGGTTTTTAACTCATTATTCTATGTATAATAGGAGGTGAGTAATATAAGTTACAACAAACGCAAACTATAGCGATATAGGTAGCAAAGAAAATATGGACACCATTTTGAAAATAGAACAAAAAAAATATTTTTGAAAGCAATTCTGACATCCAAATTTATTGGACAACTTTTAATAATAATATCAACTTTTTTAAAAATGGTAGAGCAACCAGTGTTGGATCAGTTGATTTGGACTGACTCAATATTGAAAATATTTCGGTATTCGCCTAAATTTGCGAAGTTAGTTTGGTTAAATGTCTATAGATTTTATGTATACCAATGATGTCGGTACTCGTATTAAAATAAAAACTTTTATTGGCATTGATTCCTAAAAATTGTAAATTTAACATTCGTAGAATGTACGTATGAATGTAAGATGTGAAAATAGTCCTCAGTAAGTATGCACATGTTTTTTTTTTTTAGTTTTGAGCACTGAACAATCACATAATACAACAAAACCGCGAAACTTTTTTTTTCAATTGTGGCGAATTAATCATAACTTTCTTAAATATTAAGATATTTATTTCATTTATAATGTCTTTGAGGACCACTCCTAAGATTCTATTGTAGTATTCCTAAAATATGTAGGCAATAGTTTTTTTGGGCAATAAAGTAATAACAAAAGATATATTTTTTGATTAGATTTTGTCTATTAATATAGAGAAAATAAAAGTTTTTCATGATACTAATTAGTTTATGAAATTAAAACACTTAAATTATGCAGTTAAGACTCGCTATTATTGATCAATTAAATTTAAAGTTTCATATTATTCTCCATTTCAATCGAACCGAATAAATGTTGGTTTTTTTTTTACTCCACGCTGATGATGGCTGCGGATGAAATTGTGTTTAGTTTTGTGTTTTTCTATAGTGTTGGGTGTGTATTTTTATGTAACGGGGGGAAAAAAAGGATTTAACAACGATTACTTAGGCAAAACTAATATATATCACTCTATGGCAGTGACCTCCTATGATCTTGTCATATAATTATATTTTTATCAAATTTAAACATAAATAGCTCTCAAGCAAGTTACGCTTTATGTTCTTGTTTATAGGTCTTGGTATGAAAAATCTTTTTAAGAATACTTTTATGCCAACAGCTTACAGCGATATACAGGCTGGTGTCTGTTGTAAGGTGGAGACCCATAACAATGTGCTTGTCAAATATGTACATAAAAGTATTCCATATAAAACTAGCATCATACTTTAAATACATTACATTCTATATTTTTATAAAAAAAAAAACAAAAAAAAATATATATATATAGAGATCAGTTACGAAAAAGAGTGTAGTTTTTAGAAAAAATAGATAAGAATTAAACATATAGAATTTTTAAAAAAAATATTAGAAATTATAAAAACATGCTATGTCTGCGATAAATTTTAACATTTATTTTCTCCATATAAGGAATAAAGGTATAAAAAAAGCAAAATAAATATTTTAAGAGAGATTTATTTAATTGAAAGTAAAATTTTTTAAGCAGCGTTTTAATAAGAATATCATATAAGAAAAAATAGAGACTCCTTGTATAATTCTCAGAAGATTTTTACAAAAAGTAGGTATAACAAAAGTTTATTATTATTTTATAGAAAAATAATAAATACCTCTTGGATAACGCGGATGCCCATAACCATGCCTAGGATGACGGGTCTCCTTGACCATCTCTACAACATTAGATACGGTATCGGAAAACCCAATATCATGATGTATGTATTGATGGCCTCGCCGTCTAGGACTTGGAGATCTGGCCAATGGAGATCCGTTGTGTCTGTGTATATTGAGTTTGTTTGTTAAATATTATTAACACAAAATTGTTTTACGTAAAAATATATGATATGTGTAATGTTCGTAAGAATACAGAGTGTATTATATATATATACATATATGGTATAAATGGTGGCACAAGAAGTTGACACTTCTTGTTGGTAAGAAGTTAAATTAGAGTGCCACCATTTTCGGAGGACACTGCTAGACCCTCAACTTTATTGATTTATTTCTGAGTTACTTTTATTACTTGGCGCACTGAAAAACTTACCTTAAACTAGGTGAACGCCGATGACCATTTGTATACGCGTGTCCAGGATGTAAATGTCCAGCATCGCCAGCGGTCAATGATTCCTGAGAAGGATGCCTCGAAGCATCTTGTAGTTCCAACATCTGTGAGTAGATTTTACATTTTTAAATTAATATCAAATAAATATTCGATATATGTTCATTAATAGCGATTAATATATACATATGTAATTATATATATATATATATAGAACACGTTAACAATGTTACGGGTTTTGGTTATTGGGATAAATGCAGGTTGGTTTTGTAGGCGTAACAATTAAACATTTTATGACTAAAACTACGACTTAAATATTGAAATAATTAAAGATTATTATTGCGATATTCATGTCATATCGTAGGATATCATATCAAAGAATAATTTAAAGTTTGATCTATTTCAGTTTTTGGTCTAATATTATGGCTATTTTCATATAATTTGAAATTTGTTGTTTTTTTTTTTAGTAATTTGTCCTATATTTAAAAATAAAAATTTTGAAAATGAAATAATTGCTAGAAATGAAAGAAAATTCTGGGAAATTGAAAATAATTGCAAGAACTAGAAAAATAATATTTGGACAAAAAAAATCTAGGTACCAACAATTACTTCTAAACAAAGCTAGGACATGCAAGCAATTTCACCACAAAGTAAGCATAGGCGATTTTGTGAGAGCTTTAAAAATAGTTTAAGCTTCAATAGCATCATCATTCCGCTCATACTTACCAAGTTCTATAAAAAAAAAAAAAAAAAATCTAAAATGTACAAAACATGGAGAGGACAGATAGACAGACAACAACATTATGACAATAACACTGAAAACAAAAACTAATTCGATAACGTATGTGTAGCTTGAAAGTGTTATTTGAGTGTGTTATTTCTTTCTTTTATTCGGTGTTACTGTGTCGTATTATTATTTTGTGATTGTTTATGTAAATATTTTATAAAATACACATAGTTTGTATTAAGTTTTACATTTAAAGTTATTTTTTTTTTTTTTTAAATACATCTAAAATTATTCGGAGTATTCTCTATGAATTTTAAATATATTTTTGCTAATCTAACCTATAACTACAAATTTGTTTTTTATTTAAAAGCTAGAAAAATTTTGTATTTTTTTAAAAAAAAAAATGAGCTTTTGCTTAATTTATACAAAGAAACTACTACGATTCTTTGGAAAAAAGCACCCAACAGTTATTTCGTAGTCAATTTGGAAAACCAACCAGGTACTTTCTAGGTATGAAAACATTCAGAGTTTGAATTTGATTGGGTGGAAATTGAATTCGGACATATTTTAAATTTCATCCGTGGTTCAAAGAAGTGCTTCAATACTTGTAAAAACCTCCAACACAACTACCTCCAAAAAGACAAAAAATATTTGCCAGTAACAAATAGCATCAATTTTGAACTATTTATAAAGAAACTATTGTAGATATGGTGGATAAGGAATGTCTATGGGACATTTTTTATAAATTTTTTTTCTTTTTCTATGTTATAAATACGTAAAAGTACGTAGGTACGTAGGTACGTAGGTACTTTTCGGTCCATTTTTGTACCTATCTTGCAAGATATATTTGAAATTGTTTGTCGTAAATTTTTGTGTTGATAATAATATTTGCGGATATTTATTGGCCTTTTGAAAAAAAAAAATTAGTAAATAAATTTCTAACATAATTGGCTTTCTTCAGCATTAGTTTCCTATATAATAGGGCGATTGCTGAAATTTGTGACAATTTACAATGTGTAAATGTTCTTAAAATTATACTTGTGCAATAAGAAGATGCTTTCAGGAAACTTTAAACTCCTTTAGTTCAAAGAAATTTAAAAACTGAACGTATAGTTAAAGTTTGAAATTTTTGTACATTGGATTTTTTATGTAAGGTATTGAGAGAAATTTTGTGTTTATGTCTGCATCACAATAGCCTGATCGGCAAACCTTTTAACTTTATACCATAACATCAAGAATAAAAATTCAGTTTTTATAAAAAGTTTCAATTATATCAGTATTGTGCAAAATATATCAATTATAATAAGTATCTTATATACAGAAAATCTCGAAGACATTGATTTTTGTGTTCATGGAAAAGGACAAAAGAATGGCGCTCTTTTCTTTTGGCTGCTGGAAAATATTACCAAAAGTATAGAAGGTTCAAAAGTAAGACTTGGTTTTGTGTCTCACTCTAAGATGAACTTTTGTTTTGGGCAAGGAGTCCCGATAATCATATATAGTGTTTAAGCACCAATACGATTATACTAAAGATCATGAAACGACTAGTAAAGGTTCAATCCAGAGTACGCATCTCAAGTATAGAATTTGGCAGATTGCAATTTTTTGACGGAAATTCAAATGAAAATGCTCAAAAGATGGAAAGTTTTAAAGTGTTTATTGCTTCAAAAAAGTGTAGGAAATGGTGACGGAAAATCGTCATTTAAATATGAAAGATAGCCGCTGAACTTTTTTCGATCTTTGTCCCATTCAGCCAGTCTTATTTATAGTGCCTGGATTAATATACCTTGCTTATACAAGGTCTAAATCAGCCGTTAATAAAAGTCATAACAAGAAAAACAACAAAACTAAACTATACATAACGATACATAGGATATAAGTCCTAGAATGTCTACCAGCTCAAATAAGCATCACTTGAAATGAAGACTTAACGGGGGGTCTTTGGAAGTATTGCGAACAACTTTGTTTTTATAATTTTTTATTTAACGGCGTGCTAAAATACATTTCTCAAAAAAGAATTCTATTGTTAGTGAAAATCGTCTTAGTTCCAGTAGATCAATTATTTATCTATCTTAGATACTATTAATACACACACATACGACAAAATCTATATAAATTTATATGTATAGAATAAATAGACCTACATCTATATATTTAAATTTAAATTAAATAAATCTACTGTGGGTTTCGTTTTTGTTCAGAATTGAAGTTACCAGCTTCTGAAACATTTTTATAATTTGTGCACTATTAAAGAAATGCGTTTAAAATTTCTGAGCTCATTAAAGCTGAGCACTACGAAACATCTTATAGTGAAGTACTTTAAATTTTAATTCGTTTCTTTTTATATTTTTTTTTTTTTTTTTGCCTGCTAAATAAAAACTTGTAATACAATTAAACTCACAACATTCAAAACACTAAGATTTTATAAACGCCTAAAAATATGCTCTATATAAATTACGACTATGATTTGGAGTATTTTTAAAGGTTTTTTTTTACACTGGCTCATTGGTTATTTTAACTGTACAATACGAAATATTTAGCCAATGATTAGTATTCAATGTTAATTTTATACTCATATACTGACACAGAGATATATATGTATGTATATATATATATATATAATAATATGAATGTTTTTATATAAAACACACTCTATCGAATATAGACAAATAGTATTAGCAAAGCTTTGGATTGAATTGTTTTTTGTTACCGCTTGAAGTATTTCTTTATATTTATTCACCTTTTTGTTTCTGAAATTATTTAGATTAAGAAAAAAACAAATGATTTGTGATAGATATATTAAGAGTAAAAATATATGGTTGAACATGTGTGTGTATGTGTGAATATGTATGCAGATGAAATAATTGTAACATGAAGTAGTTATGAAGTAATATGCCATGAAATGCTATAAATGTTGTGTAAAGTTACAAAAATTGCGAGACACCTGATGTTTTGAGCTGATGTCATAAAAGAGAAGCAAAAAGCTAAGTATATTTTAAAGCTATTTGAGAAAGCATTTTTTAAGTAATGACAAAGCCTTCTTTAAACAGCTGTAAGAGTTTAAATAAGATTTACAGTATTTACAAATTATCAGATCTCTGTAGCTGGAGATGATTAAAAAAAAAAATTGTATATAAAAAAATGCCAAGATTTTTAGATTTTTCCTTTTTTGTTTAAGAATTAAATTTTTTTAATTAAACAAAAAAGTTCTTTAATTAGGCAAGAAATTTCCAAGACGGTAAGCACGATTGCTCTAAAATAGTTATTTTATTCAATTTTTTTTTTTTTAATTCAAAAAATATACTTTCGGGATATAAGTTGTTATTTTTCATATACTGATCAATGAATATTTTTATACCCCAACGCTTACTGCGTAAGGGGTATATTAACTTTGTCATTCCGTTTGTAACGCCAATAAGGAGGCGTGGCAGGTATAGAAAAGTATATATATTTTTGATCAGCATCACCTCCTGAGTCGATTTCCGTGTGTCCGTCTGTATGTCCGTCTGTCGACACGATTACAGCTGTAATTTTAAAGCTATCACAATGAAATTAATTCAATTAAAAAAGGAAGATCAAGTTCGAGAGTGAGCCAAATCGGAGGAAAACCACGCCTACCTCCCATACAAAGTGACTTTATTTTAACCGTAAAATCTCTTCAAAATCCACAAACATTAATGAAATGCTTTGAAATTTGACACGTATGCTTTGATATTCAATATAAAACCTCACATGAAATTTGGGAAAAATCGGATGAAAACCACGCATACATCCCATACCAAGTGGCTTTATTTAAAAAGTTAAATCGCTTAAAGATCTGCAAAAATTACAGAAATGTCTTCAAATTTTGCATACAAATTTTGATATTTAATATAAACCACTCTTTGATATTTGGCAAAATCGGACTAAAACCACGCCTACCTTTAATACAAAGTGACGTCATCAAAATTGAAAAACTTTCCTAAATATATAACTGAATGGCATCGTGTCTGTATGTACCCAAGTACCGCCTACATCGTTTATCCAACCCGTACATATATTATTCGGTAAAATGTGCAGTCTTTATACTAGAAAAGTGGGTGTGGTATTTTACTGTGTTTACAAATTGCTCTATGTGGCAGCTAAGGGTAAAATTAAATGAAGCGTATAACACAACATTTTTGCAGATTATACAGGGTTGCCCATATTCGAAGCGCCCGTTTTATTTTTAAATAAATCAAAGAAACCACAATTTTTTGTCTGTTCATCATGAATATTATTTAATTGGGTTCAAGTAGATTTGCTTACATCATTTCTTGAATATGATATCTCGTAAATGGTCGCCATTAGCCTCTACGACATATTGTGCCCGTTTTGCAGCATTTTCCATGATTTTCTTCAACATTTCGATGGGAACGGCGGTTATTTCTTGACGGATGTTGGTTTTGGCATGAAAAAATTGTTTATCATATCGCGATAACGCTCCTAATTGACAGTAACTCTGTGGCCATTATCATCTTCGAAAAAGAACGGCCCAATGAGCATTTAAGCACAAACGCCGCACCAAACAGTGACTTTTGCATCGTGAAGAGGTACCTCTTGAATCTCTTGTGGATTTTCAGTGGCATAAATACGGCAATTTTGTTTGTTTACCGTTCCGTTCAACTGAAAATGAGCTTCATCGCTCATGATAATTTTATGCCAAAATTGCTCGTCTTCTTCAGCCATTTCGATGACTCTTTGGGCCCATTCCAATCGACGTGGCTTATCGGTAGGCAACAATTTGTTTACCAATTGAATTTTGTACGGAAACAAATTCAAATCAACAAGTAAAATGCGTTGTAAAGTGGATCGGGGAATGCCGAGCTGCTGAGAACGGCGATTTTGGGATGTTGTTGGTGACTGCTCAATACTGGCTCGTACGGCTGCAATATTCTCATCCGATCGCCTTGGTCGCTTTTTATTTGGCCTCTTTGGGTTACCAAGAGTATTACCAGTTGTAAATCTTTCATACAAACGATAAATTGTTGTCTTGGAAGGCGCACTTTTCACTTTATTTATTTTTTTGAAAGCACGTTGAGTTTTCACTATTGACTTGTTTTGTTGAATGTAAATTTCAACAATTTTAGAGCGTTCGCGTGGCGTGTACTGTTCCATTGTAAACATTTGCTTGGAATGACGCTTCAAACGCGGTATGTCATTAGTCGATTTGGCATAACTGGTTGTTGATGCAACAAAGTTACAGTGTTGCCAGATGGGCGCTTCGAATAAGGGCTACCCTGACATAAAGATTTTATAGACGTCTAAAGACTTCGGATATACTTCAGTTCGGCCAGGGGGTGGCGAAGGGGGTGGGGGGGTATTTTTGCTTATTTTAGCTGCCGAAGCTCCATTCTCTACTAATTATGTATTAGATTTAAGTTTAAATAACAAATATCAGTTAGTATTTTAATAACAGAACGCATAATTCCTCGGTTTTCGTTTAGCGACATTTTAATAAAATTTCATTTCCAAATAATAAAAAATAAATTATATATAACGTCGCAAATTGGTAAAAATATGGCAAATATGTTTTCAATGGACCAAATCTTTTTCAAATGATACTGTTGAGTTAAATATATATGTTTTTTTTTTGTTAGTGTTGGAAATTAATTTTATGAGTTTCATATTAACATTAAAAAACAAAATCAAGACCTAATTACGCTAATGCCCGTATGATACTTAATTTTTTTTGTCCAATCATAAAATCTGAAAACAAGTGGCGCGTGGGCAGGACAGACATATTTTGTAAGAAAAGGATAAACGTTGTTACTTTTTTTATATCTGGTGTTTTTAAGAGCAGCTGCATAAAAAAAATTATATTAGCTACACACATCACTTTTAATTCAGCATACATTTATATTAAATAGTTTTGTTTACTCTAAAAATGTCAAATTAATTATTAACAGCACAGTAAATATTTGATCGAAACTTAAGGAAGAACGAATTGAAAGAAACGGCAAAAAAATGCAAAGAAAATACAGTCCGTCCTACAAATTTTTCTTCAATTCGTACCATATGTGTTCTCACTCACACCAATTGAATCCATGCATTCGTGCTATTTGAACTGCTCTAGTTATAATTTTCAATGATCAATTTAATTAAGTATCATACAGGCTTAAGTCTAAAAATGCATTTTTATTTAGCATTTAATATTCGTAACATAATTTTCAATCCAATAGGTGCGTGCAGCTTGCAGAACTTTTTTGTGATATCTGAATCAGATTATTTTTTAAATAACACTTTTCTATAGCGCCTAAAATAGGATATGCAAAAGTTTTTTCTATATTTCTTCCACTGTGCTCGACTAAAATATTCATCCACAAAAGGTGACTAAGAATTAAATTCTGTTTTCTGAGAAGGTTCTTAAAAATTTTTAAAATCTCTATTTTAATTTATTTACGTACACTTCAATTAACTTAATTAACTTAATACTGTTGCCTATATTAACTTAATACTGTTGCCTATATTGTATTTAATTGTTCTATAAACGACTCAGCGGATAATAAATTTCTTATAAACTTGTTAATCAAACATGTAATTATTAGTCAAAAAAGTAGATTCCATTTTATATGTCTTTCTCTTTCGATTGTAGAACATTGACAGAGTAATTAATTTATTAATGATTTTTCCGAGTGTTTTTTTTTTAATTTTGAGTGCTTAATGCACTTGCCTAAGATCCTGCGTTAAGTTAGATAGCATAAAATCTTAATATATGTTATTATCATTAAATCTGTTTGATAACTTTTTCCGACTCCTTTTGAAAACTATGATAACAGCTTAGAGCCAGTATTTTAACATTCGAAATCTGGATAGTTTTAACAACATAATAGTCTCATCTGAGCTTATTGCCATGGCTATATTAAATCTTAAATAAAATTTAAGTTTTGAAAGTAAAAGTTTTTCACTGTGCTTTTTTCAGTATATGTTACTAAAAAACCGTTACAGATAGGTGGAAAAATGTTAACGTCTTTTTCTATTAGAACCAAATTAGCGCCGGATCCAAAATTTTACGAAAAATTCAACTGAATTGGGCAAATTTTTAAGTTGTTTCTTTAAACTATTATGCTTGCATAATGCTGGCAAACAAATTAAATTGTGGATTGTTTCTTAAGTAGAATTGTATGGGCAATTAGACCAACAGTTCACATTTTCGGAGAGTCTAATAAAACCGGAGAGAAAAGAAAGAAAATTTATTGTGAGTTTACACACAAGTTCTCAAGCAAAACAAAATCTTCAGGTCGTCACAATTCAATATCAGCAACCTGCTGAAACAAAGGTCGACTGTGAAAATAGAAGAACAACAACTACCAAAACATAAGCCCTTGAGTAGAAAAAAGCTTTGATCTATCTTTCTTTCACCAAAAAGGTATGCATCAACAGTAGATAAACTTAAACTGCTGGATCATAACTTTTACCGCGTGCATGTATTTCTAAGTAATTTACTATTAATTTCTAAGTAATTAATTGACGAAACATATAGAATATAAACGGCTTAGTGGCTCACAGCGATCACGCAAGATTGAGTGCAAAATGAGTTGGGGTAGCGGTCAACGAAACAGTCTGTCTAGTTTGCTGTGTGATGACTACTCTATACAGAGTATTGTTTGTTCTTTTCTTCAGAAAGCAACATAGACCTTGAGCTCAAAAAATATAATTCTTGATAATTGAAAAATAGTTAGAGTTATAAGAAGACATAACATAAATTTAAGGATTAACTTCAGAATTATTAATATTCTTCATTTTAAATGTTTGAAGATAACGTTAGCTTTTTTTACAATTGTGACATTGTGTGACTTAAGTCATTTTGCGGCTGTGGATCTGTGCGGCTGTGGACCTCTCACTTGAAGATGTGAAAATAAGAAAAATTATATCCGCGTGTGCGTAATATACAAAGCAGGCGCGTAGTCAGGATTTATTTTAGAGGGGGCTTTGATAAAAAAATCTATAAGTAAATACTGGCAAAAAAAAAACTAAAAGCAAGGATATGGAATTTTTCTAAATAAGTCCATTTTCTTTTAAGGCTATTCATGAATATGCCTGTTTTTATATGACCGTGCATTTTTTTATCAAATTAATTTTGAGTAATAAGATTTTGAATATTGCCTATGGTTTTTTAGAAAATGGTCGAAATTGAGAATTTTTAATTATTTTTTAAAAAGTATATTATAATAAGTAAAAATTAGTTATGAAAAATTAAAACTCTTTTAATAAGTTCACCTGTTGAAGCTTGATTCACAACTTTTTTGGGACATTTCACATAAAAGGGAGAACAAAAAACATAGGTGCGTCGTTGGACATACGAGAGAAGCGAAGCTTTTTCGCAGTTACATAGATTTGATAGCTTAATAATTTTTTCTTTTAAATAAATTAACTTTTAAATTCAAAAATTAAAAATAACATAAAATAAATTACATATATACAGAAAACATATTTACTGCTTATTTTTTGCCACGCCAATTACATATACGGGTATATAATGCCAGCGACTCTCCATTTTTACTCTCCACACATGGTTGTGAACTTGGCTGCACTGACTCGTGCATGCGTTTGTTAACATAGAGTGTAAATTATTTTCTAGAGATTGCATCAACTCTACTAAAATCTCTGGCATGTGTTAACAGAGTTATTTCACTTAAAAACATGAAGAAAAAAAAACTCTGTTAACACATGCCAAAGATTTAGCAGAGTTGATGCATTCTCTAGACAATGATTTATACTCTATGTTGTTAATTCCATATTTATTGATATTATCTATTTTTTTGACACTTAAAAACGCACTTGTCATAGAGTATAAATTATTATCTAGAGATTGCATCAACTCTGTTAAATCTCTGGCATGTGTTAACAGAGGTTAACAGAGTTTTTTTTCTTTATGCTTTTAAGTGAAATAACTCTGTAAACACATGCCAGAGATTTAGCAGAGTTGATGCAATCTCTAGATAATAATTTACACTCTATGCCAACAGCACCCCATACGCATTCACAATACAAACGTGCTGGAGACACCTTGTGGCAAATAAAAGCAAATTTTTAATAGTTGTAGCATAGCAAATACACAATCCTCTATCTATTGATAGATGGTGACGATCTACTGCAGCATAGCTTCTGTTATAATTAGTATTGAATTAACAACTGTTTCTAACATGTCTTTGTGGCCTGGGGGATTGTGCGTTAGACTCTCATTTAAGAGGACGTGAGTTCTCGATTCCCACGGGTAGGCAATAAAATATTTTTAGTATTTAATATTAAAGTCTAAAATTTTCTTGTTGTAATAAGCACTAACAACAAAGAAACCATCAAATTTCCAAGAAAAAATCTGTCGAAAATTTTTCAGATTTCACTCCAAGCAAATCACAGAACGACGAGTAAAAAGCTTCGCTTCAAAAATGTTTTAGTCCTTAGATTTGGTTTCTTATTGGCTATCTACTTTATCATTGATCCCCATCTTGTGTACAAGTATTTGGACCTGTGTGAACCCTAGTTCAAATTATCGTTAAAGGTCAAAATAGTACTATTCCCGAAAACATACTCAATAATTTTAATTTTATATTGAAAAGAAAATATTTTACAATCTTTAAAAATTAAACTGTTCCATTTTCTCATAAAAATTTGATATCATGACTGACAAAATCATTCAATTCCATAACAATTACTATATATTTTTTTTTCATAAAATTTTTTGAGCAGAGAAAATAATAATTAAATAAAGTCATATTTTAATTTCAGACTATTTTTCAAAACCAGATATTCGAAAACTGGTTTTTGCACAACACCAATATCTTATACCCAATATATTATTTAAGTTATCACATCAAAATAAGTCTTTCTTTGAAAACCATTACTCAGCTAGATACATTTTTGCAAAAGCAATACACAGTAACTTTTTTTTGGATATTTAAGAATTTAATCAGTCGTGGATTTAAATTTAAATTATTTGCAAATTAAAAAATTAAAAATAAATTTTTTTAACTTCCAAATTGTTTGTCAGTTTATTAACATAATAGAAAATAATTTTAAAAATGCCGAAGCTTAAAAAACTGTTATTTTTTATTTTTCATATGAAAATTTATTAACTTGATTGAATAAATAACTTAATAAGATAACTTGAAATAAAATTGAATCAAATTCCTATAGAATTGGACTGAATTAAAGGTTTTAAAATATATTTTTTTATAGAGAATTTTTTCGAAAAGAACCATATAGAGATTTAAGGTGAATTTCCAAAACCTATAATTTTGAAGACTTCGCACAGCGCTAAATTTTTTGGGACAAGTTGTAGACTTTAGATGTCTTATATACCAAGAAAACAACAAAATAGAATGGGCAAACTTTTTAGTCATCCGCTTTACGTGGAATACCATATAATGTGTTAAATTTCGGTTCATGTATTTTTTGCATCATGCAGCTTTCAAAATAAACAAAAAAAAATCGATTCAAACGAATGCTTTCTCAAAGGTTTTGGGTCCAATAAGCGTAGATATTGCATAAAAAATGTCTACCTTATTTTCTACAATTATAAAATTATATTCGTTCTGGGTTTAATTTCAAATATACAGTTTTAAGGATATCAGGGTCTTTTTGAGCATTAAAATCCACAATTGAAAATGGTTTTTTAATATACAAACTACTTGCATTTAAATTTCAATATAATGATAATGCCTTTTATAAGCAAAGTTAATTTTTCATTTGGCCACAAACATTTTTCATTAATTAAGCGAAGTTTTTTAAATTGGCTTTGTTGAAAATGTTGAAGCTTTTGCATCTTCAAGTAAATTATCATCAGTAAACTATCAGTTTATCAAAAAAAAAATTGAACATCTGAACATCTAAACTTCTCCCTTTGGCTACGGGCCAAAGAGCATACATTTTTACTAATACTAATTTTAGTCAACTATGATCAAAAATAATTTATACAACAGTTTTCTTTTTTTAATTTTAAGAAAGTGCTATTGTAAGATTGCAATCATTTCACGTTTCAAGTCCTTTGATTATGTTCAAATTGATTGCAATACATAATTCTTTGTCGGTACTTCTGACTTGAAGATTTGATATTAAGCAATCATTTTTCATAATTTGATTGCAATCTCGTATTTATTTATGTGACAATTGATTGCATTCAAGTCACTTCAAGTCAGCTAGGACTTCAAATTCATTTATTGAAATTTTTTCTTAATTCATTATTTCAATTTTTGAGAAAAATTGCGAAGAAATTACAACCATGTATTTGCCAGACCTCGTGAAACGTAGAGTGAATATCAAAATGATATTGATAATTCCCATCCAAAAAAACGAAAAAGAACAAAAAAAAAAAAAATAAAACACATGCGGCGTCGGCCACACGGGAGAAGCAAAGATATTTTACTCCCATATTAAAGCTGATATCTGTAAAACTCGGTGTGGTGGAACGAAACGAAAACCGGATTCAGAATTAACACAAAATTGAGCTTAAGTATATTGCGTAAAAACTTTTAAATTTGTGTTACTTGAATGCATTCACAAGTCAAATCACAATTGATTGGGAATGTTGACAATGCAATCAAGTCATGATTGCACAAAATGTTTAAAACATCAAAATCATTCAAATTGATTGGTGACTTCATTTTTTCAAGTCTAATTCACGAAATTGAATCAATCAAAATTTTTACTCATTGATTGCGATTTCAAAGAATGCAGTGCCAAATGATTGCAATCGCACACAGCTCTGCTATCAATTTTCATTCAACACATAAAGTTAAAATATAAGAAAAAAATACTTTTTTTCTTCAATTATAAAAATGACTTTATCATATACGGATAAAAATATTGTCGGACTAAAAATGTATAATAGGTTGATACAGATCTCCGTCACATCCGTTATTTTTATAAAGTTATTGAGTCTGTGCGATGTTTCGCCTAAGATAACAAAGGGCCAAAATATTGGCCATTAATGGGCTCGAATTTGAAAAAGATATGGAGAATTTGAAAAGTGGTTTTGTCCTTATTTTTCCTTGCGTAACTCTTACTTAAATTTTTATATTTTTTTTTTTCGAGTTCTAAAATTTGATGCGTATTTAATGCGAAGTTTTTGATTTTCTTTCGCAAACTTTTCTCTTCTCTGCTTTACTGCCTGTGTGGTTTTCTGTTATATTCGTGTTATTTTATGAAATTGTATTTTATGATTTTGTGACTGATGATGGTTTTTGGAGAACGTTTTTCTTGCGTGTTTCATGACATGAGTGTAAGTAACGAATAATCAAATCAATTTACCTAACTGAACGCTTTCGTATCGTACTCCGGCGTGCCAGTGTTGCCAAACTATTGTGTTCGGCATCACCATTCAGATGTACATTATTGCTTGTGTTGGCTAGCAAATGGGTTTGCGAACTGGCACCACCATCAGCGTTTGGCTCTAAGCAAATAGAACCCTGACGTGATCCTCCTTTGTCGAGGGCGGCCATATCGAGCAGACAGTTGAAGAATGATTGTTTCTATGTGTCGTCCAATTGTGGTGAATCGTTTTAGTTTTAGTTTAATATGAGTTTGATTTGAATTTTAACATGGTGTATGGTGATAATATGTGTCCGCAGGTGCCAGGTTGACAGCATTGCCAGATTGTTTGGTTCATACACATATATATATATATGAATATATTTATTATATAATATTGTTACACACACACACATAGATTCATGTATTGATAAGTTGGTTATGCAAAATGTTGTTGTTGTCGTTGTAGTTGTTGTTGTTGGTGGTATATCAAATATTGTTGTTTTTGCATTGAGGTGTTGTTGATGGATGGTTATTTTGATAAATTTTTTATATACATATATATGTTTATATATATATGTTATAATGGCAAAATTATTTGATGAACGAGCATAAAAAGTTTGCCATAAAATCAAACATAAAAAAAGTTGAGATAAAATATGATTAAAAAAGCATTCTTCGAAAAAAATTTATTATAAATGAAATGATTATTTTGAAGCTTAAGTTACTTAGGCTTAAAATATTTGCATTATAGAATAAAGGCATATTATTTAGAAAAAAAAGGTATGAAATATACACAAAAAAGATTTCACTCATAGATAATATGTATAGGAAAATATTTAAGAAAAATTAAGGCTTATATATAGGAATATGAATAAAGTTTTTGCTAATTGATGCTTTGCAGAGATGCGGCTACAAATGCGGCTACTAATTATTAAAATATTTTACGAGCTTAGCATACGTTTTAGAAAGATATAAGTATATATTAAAAATTTTATTTAAGGTTCATTTAGCATAAAAGGTCTTATTTCCAGGGACAATTTTATTTAATTTTGCTGTATTATTTATTTCAGTGTAGTTAATTTTGTTTAAAATTATAAAAGACATGCAGAGATAAGAATATTGTTAAAAAAAAAAAATTAAAAACTAATATAGGCAATGAAAATTATAAGAAAAAAAAAAATACGGGGCTTTCGGATGGTATATTATTTTTTAGAGAAAATGAAGAAATCATTAAGAATAGCAAAAAAAAAAAATAATTTTTTTAGCAATACCAATAGAAAAAAGAAAAGTAAAGAGTAATTTTTTAAGAACGGCAATATTGTGTGAATATAACTCTCAGTATGGGTCGCAATATCAAAATATCGATTGTAACTAAGAATTTTCTTTCGAAATTAGAGAAAAACAAAAAATCAGTCAAGAATCATAAATTTTCAAATCAAATTGAGAAAATATCAATATGATTCCCTAAAATTGATTTCAAGAATCTTAATTGATATTTTCTGAATTTTAATTTACATATTTCTTGATCAAGCCCGAGTTTCTAATAGAATTTATCTTATTTCTAATAGTACTTTATTTGAAATTTTCCGGAAAAGCAAATATTAGTCCATCTTTTTTAAATATCAAACAGAGTATCTGAATTTCATTTTAATATTTTAAATTACTTACGAAACTTCAATTGAACTTTTCTAAACTTCACATAAGGTTCCTGAGTTATCCTAGCCCTTTTAAAAAGTTATGGAAATTGATTTTCAAAAATTTATATTTGAATTCATAAAAGATCAATTAGTTTTCAGATATTCCATATAAAATTTAAAAAATAGCTGAAATTCAGAAGACATCAATTGAAATCCGAAATGTAATTACAAGGATTGCGTCGAATAAAACTGTCCGTTTCACTCCTTCCCAGGGTACAAAAAGGTCCACTCGTTTACGCACACGCGCTAGACACAGCTCATTTTGGTACACGCTCGTGTAAACTACTTGGCGTACCCCCCACGAGAGCGTACGGAAATGAGACGATTTATGCTCATAGGACGGTTCATAAGTCGAACATGGCAATGATTGAAAAGAAAGGGCATAGTGGAGCTCCCAGGTCAAAAAGGAATTTTTATTGTTTCTTTGGACTCTGTAGACAAAAATCGTTGTATTTTCGGCAATTGGGTTCCATTGCAACTGACAGTTTGTAGACTCCTAGGAGTCTATTTTTTATAATTATTTTATTATTTTTATTTTTTATGTTTAAACATTTTTTGGCAAATAGTTTCAATTTTAAATATTTTTCGAACTCTTGGTCAATGGAAATTTTTGGTTTTGTGGACTCTCTGGACAAAAGTCTTGGTATTTTTGACAAATATGTTCCATTTTCAAAATTTAAGGAATTACTTTGGCCTTTGGAACTACTTTGGGTTAAGTGGAAAACCCTGAAATTTTGACAAGAAAATTGCACTTGCATATATAGATTCTACTTGGATTAGTGTTTGAATTACTTGGGTCAATGAAACTTTTTTTGATTTTTGTAGACTTCTTTTACAAGAATTTTTTGACAAATAGGTTCCGCTTGGATAAATACGTTTCACTTTCAATATTTTTAGAACTTGTATGGTTATTTGAACTTTTTTGCGGCTTGGTGGACTCCTTGCATAAAAATATATGGTTCTATGGTCAATAGGTTTCACTTGGATTGTTATGGTACTAGTGGGATCATTGTTACTTTTTTAGTCTTTGTGGACTTATCTGACAAAATCTTTAATTTTTGACAAATAGGTTTCACTTGGACAAATAGATCACGCTTGCACTTTTGGAAATAGTTGGGTAATAACTCAAAAATTCATGATTTTTGTCCAAGAAATTCACTAATCCCATTAAATTCATAGGTGTATCGACTGTCATAGAGTTCGGACGTGTTGTAAATTGTAAGCTCCGCAGTTGTTAAATTTCAGTTCAAATTTCTTTCGTGAATTATTGCATTAAACTGCATATTATTCGTGGACTTCAATAAATATAAATTCTAAAGTGCGAATTTAGTAGTTTCACTTGACCACAGCTAAAAGTTCAGTGGGCTATTTAATAATCAGTTCAACAGTACTATAAAATACGACCGAAATTAAATAAAAGTGCGAATTCTGCAAGATATTTCTCGTTCACTGTGTCAACTTCACTCATAAAAAAAAAAAAAAAAAAAAATTTCTTGTTGCGCTATTATTGCTCCCAACCTCTGACTGCTGTATTGGCATTTTTCTGCTAAAGAGACAGAATTATAAACAAACAATTGTAAACATACAATTGTTAACAAACAGAATTATTAAAAAAAGTTAAAAATAAAAAATAGCAATAAGAGCAATTAAAACAAAAATGGATAAAATCTGTGCTTCACCTTCTTGTACCGCAGAGGACTGTAAGGGGCCCAAGATAACGTGCAAAGGCCTTTGTGGAAAATCTTTCCACACTTCTTGCATAGGCTTATCGAAAAGAAGCTTAACTTATCTTGACGAATATCTGGCCATCTTTTCGTTTTACTGCGATGAATGTAAAGAATTGTCACTCACGCATGTTCTACTCGCGATAAAATGCCTTAGTGACTTAACAAACTCAGTGCGGTCGGAAAATAAACAGTGTTTGAAAAAGACAGTCGATCTGGTGTCGAAATTTGATGAGGCATTAAAATCAATAGAAGACCTCAGCAGTGCTGTCGAAGTGACAAAAAATGAAAGTAATAAAAAGCTCGGAACACTAAACCAGAATTTAACCAAAATCTTAAACTATGCCATAGACCATCAAAACGATATAAACTGTGTTGAAACCGCAATAAGTGCTATAAATAAATCAATAGACACAAACTTTAAGAAAATAAACACAGTTGATTCAGTAAAAAATGTAACTGAAAATATCGCGTGCTTAAGAAATGACGTCGACATCTTGCTGCAATCGACCTCGGAGAAAACAACACAATCACCAACTGTACCAGGTCCACTTATCGAAGTTTTGTATCACAAAATAAATATAATAAGTGACGATCTTGTCTTATTTAGAGAGTCGCTTGCGGAAATATCTGATGCAATCAGTACTGGAACCAACAGAATCAATGTGACAGAAGCCATTGAACACAATTCATCCTCCCTCTTCGATGAAATCATGGAAGCTTCCGTGCTATCCTCTTCAGTGCGTCCCTTACCATCTAACTCGGATTCGCAACCTAGCCAACCAACACCCACACCATTAATACAACCACCTGTTGCTGCACCTCGGAAAATAATTAATCACTTTGGAACCTCTTGGACCACATCAGAATGGAATCACAGAATTCAAAAACTGAAGACTGGAAACCAAAGTGATAGCACTGCTTTGTTCGTTAAAGGCTTCCCCACAACTACAGATGCAACTTGGGTAGAAAATTACTTCAAAAAGAAGTACAAATTAACCATCTCAGACTGCCATAAAAAGTCGTCAAAACGATCCAAGGTTAGCAGTTTTAAATTTAATATAACCAAGGCATATGCGTGGATGTTTTCTAGTGCAGGTATGCGAACGAAAGGAAACATTCGTATAACTGAATGGACGGAAAAACCAAAAACGGAAGTTAAGGCACCTAGTATTAAGCCTATCACTAAGCCTATGATTAAATCTATTAAGCCTACTAATATTAATAGTAATAAAAATAATATAAGCCCACCTGCCAGAACACCCTCAAAGCCAGCTCAAGATCAAAACTGGTCATATAAAACAAATTTATTCCCAAAGTTTTCTCCACAGTCAAAACTATCTTCTCAACTGTTATCTTCTTCTAAATTTCCTATTACTCAATTGTCGAAACTCCCTTATCCTAAAGTTAAACGGGTTTCGTTTAACCTCAATAACGACGAAAAAAATAAAACTTATTCATATAATTATCCTAATTTCGTCCATTCCCATACACTAAATCCAACCCCACAGCCCGCAATAGTCATACCTAAGCCTACTTCTACACAACCTGTTACTGCAACACGTTCACCAGCAATCACACCCTCCAATAACACACCTCCTCCCTTAATTACTTGCACTAATACTCAAACGTTCACTAATGCTACACCAGCCTTTCTGGATCCTCTTCTGCCACCTAATGCGAAGCTCACAAAAAATCTCGCTGACGTTAGTAGTGAAGGTCGTTTCGTTATGTCTCGTCTAAGAGACCGTCGGTTGTATGATAATGTTCGATTATACCTGTCTTATTTACATAATAAGTCTGACTCAGTCTGTATTGAAGGTACAACAAGAACAAGTGCTATGGTATCCATCCAACAAGAAGGTCTTCCTACCGACCCTGTCGAGCTGAAAAAAATTTTCATTAACTTCCATGAAAGCCTCAACATTTCACCCACTGATGTTGAAAACGACCTCACGGCATTTGCATCGCATACTAGCTCAAAGTATATATGGCATTTACAAAGAGCTCGTTCTAACTTCAAAAATTTTTATTGTCCCTAACTCTCATCCTAAAGCAATGTCCGATTATCCAGCCTCCCGAAATACACTACCTTCAATTGCGTCTTTTAATATATCCTACCACAATTGTGGTGGCATGAGAGGCAAACTCAATAAACTGTTTGTTGAAGCTAAATCTTGTCATTTCAATGTTTTTGTCTTTACGGAAACGTGGTTGAATGACGCTATCAAAAATGAAGAAATTCTAGATAGCAACTGGACAATATACCGGAATGACAGAAACTATGCAAGCTGCGGCCTGTCTCGAGGAGGCGGTGTCTTAATTGCCACACATAACTCCTTATCTAGTGAATTGATTGTAACCTGCTCCTCCAAATGCTTTGAGCACAAAATAAGGCTAGATCAAAAAGCTTCCGTATACATAGGTGTTATTTATATTCCTCCGAATTCAACCCACAATTCCTACAATGAATTATGTGAAATCATAACGTCAATAACAGCTGCGTTAAACGAAGATGATAGAATTATTATTTTTAGAGACTTCAACCGTCCCAATATAACTTTTGTGCACGATGATGATGACAACCATCTCCTTCCAATTAACCTGTCCAATGCGGTCGACTTCGATTTATTAAGTACTTTTTATAGTAATGATTGTCAGCAAGTTGCTCCTGCTCCAAACCGAAACAATCGCTGGCTAGATTTGATTCTTACTAACTCATATGACGAAGTAAAGGTTAGTCCAACCTGTGAGGCTGAGCAGATATTTTCCAATACCCTCCACCATACTGCTTTTACTACTGAGTTATGTACTAACAACATAACTTTTATACAGTCATTCAATAATTCTATTGTATACGATTTCCACAATGCCGATTACAATAACATTAAAAATGACTTAAATTGTTTGGACTGGAACCACTTGTCTGCACTAGAATTGGACGATGCTGTATCGTCTTTCTATCAAAAAGTCTTTTCTGTATTTGATACTCATGTTCCAAAAACAAAGAAAAAAATAAACTATCGGAACCGTGGCTTGATTCAAATCTTAGAAATTTGAGAAATCAAAGAAATAAACCTTACAGAGTCATTAAAAATTGCGTCATTGTAAGTGATGAGGTGAAGGTTAGATACGAAGAGCTGTCTAAGGAGTTTTCCATTAAGTCCGAAGAGGCTTATAGGCTTTACACCAATTTAATTGGAGAAAGGATTATTGAAGACCCGAAAAAATTCTTCGATTTTGTAAATGTAAAACGGAAATCGACCGGATAACCAAACTTCATGTTTAAAGGCAATGTTACTTCATCTAACTCACAGGAAATTTGTAATCTCTTTGCGGATCATTTTAAAGAAGTCTTTTGTTCAACTACTTCCCAAAATCAACCTACATTTGCCAGTATAACTAGTAGACCGACATTGGTTTGTGAAATAAATATTACATGGAGTGACATAACCAATTCCATTAAAGAATTAGATTCAAATAAATCTCCAGGTCCAGACCTTATACCACCAATTTCACTTGTTCAATGTTTAGACCAATTAATTACGCCGTTACATATGATTTTTAACAAATCCTTGCATACAGGTATATTCCCAACTTTTTGGAAATCTGGTCATCTTACGCCAATTTATAAAAATGGCGACAAGAGAACAGTTGAAAATGATAGGGGTATTGTAATATTGTCAGCAATTCCAAAGCTATTTGAAAAAATTATATGTTCCAAACTCACGAGCATAATTAATCCGTGTTTAAACGAGCAGCAACATGGTTTTCGTAAAGGACGATCAACAACCACAAATCTTGCAATCATGGCATCAGACATTCTTACTAAAATGGAAAAGGGCCACCAAATAGATGCAGTCTATACAGATTTTAGTAAAGCCTTTGATCGTGTTGATCACGAAATCCTAGCTAAGAAACTAGAAAAATTTGGTATATCAGGTACTGTGCTGAAATGGCTCAAGTCTTATCTCTGTGAAAGATCCCAATATGTAAAATTTCAGGGTACTTTGTCTAAAAAGATTGTTGTCTCGTCGGGTGTACCTCAAGGTAGCCATCTTGGTCCACTTCTCTTCAACATATTTATTGCAGACATATCTGAAGTTTTGCATGATGTCCCCCATCTCTTATGTGCAGATGACTTAAAATTATACTATAACATTGGATCAGAAGTGGATTCAGTATTCTTACAGAATAAGCTTTTTTCTCTGGAACAGTGGTGTAGTAAAAATAAACTTTATTTAAATATAAATAAGTGCTACGTTATAAGTTTTGCCCGTAAAAACGTAATCACATATAGCAGATACATGCTAAATAAGGTAGAACTTAAAAGGGTCAACCACATAGCAGATCTTGGAATAATTCTTGATAGTAAGATGCGCTTTAACCTTCACTACGATCATATCATATCCAGGGCAAACAAAATGCTCGGATTCATAAAAAGACGTGCAAAAGAATTCAAAAACCTTTGGGTAACTAAAACCTTATACTGCACATTAGTACGACCAATCTTAGAATACTGTTGCATAATTTGGAACCCAGCTTTTGTAGTGCATAGTGAAAGGCTAGATTCTATTCAAAGACAATTCTTGCATTTTGCATTGAGAGACCTATACGATCCTCGTGACTATACAAATTTACCACCAGACGAGAGTAGACTTAAAATCCTCAATTTAATGTCGCTGTCATCAAGGAGAATATTACTTTGCTCATGCTTTACGTTCGATGTTATTACTGGTAACATCGATAGCGAATACATCTCGAGCAAGGTACTATTTAATGAACCAATAAGGCGAACAAGGTATACAAAATTGTTAAAAGAATCGCATCGCAACACTATTTACGCATTGAACGAGCCCTTGAATAGATGTTGTAAGATATTTAATAATATCAGCGAGCATTATACACCGCCAATATCGAAATTCAGATTCAAGCGTTCTCTTTCCAAATTACTTTCCTTTACATAACTACCCCCTTATTAAACCCCAATTCACTTCAGAATCTTCTCCAATTCCTTTTCACCATTCTGATCCCTTTCTATTTCCTTGTTCTAGCATTTGTAGAAAAATTGTAAATCAAAAATTTTAATGTTAAATAAGTAAAACACCGCATTGTAATATTAACTCTATTCTCTCATATCCAAATGCCTCTTCTTACATTGCCGTCTACCACCCATACCTAAACAAAATTTAGTTGTTCTCCCACTCAGCTTTCCATCTTAATAATATTTTAGCATAGTATTAAAAATTAGTACATATTTTTACTATGTGTATAAAATATGTTAGTATGTAAGCTTAGTATATAAGTTCCCCCTTCGTTCTTCTTCTTGTCTTTTCTTTTTGACGTGTTTTTGAAAATGTGTCGATTCATGTGGGCGGATTACGCCCACTGAGAATTGCATATCTTCTACACCTAAAACAAGGAAAGAGGACAGAAAAACAAAAAATAAAAAAAAATAAATACAACAACAACCTGTTAGAAAAATAAGTTAGAATAAGTATATTGCCTTGTTTGGCTAAATAAATAAATAAATTTTGTATGTTTCAATAATTTCCAAAAATATTGCATATGAAAGCTATTTGTCAAATATTCAATATTTGTGTTCAAGGAGTCCACTTACCCAAAAAAGTTTCAATCACTCAACAGTTCCTAGTTATAAGTGGAACTAATTTGTGCAAGTGGATCCTATTTTACAAAAAATAATTGTCCAAGGAATCCACTAAGCACAAAAAAATTCAAATGTCCACACTATTTGGAAAAATATTAAAAGTGGAATCCATTTGATCAAGTGGAACTTATTTGTCAAGAAAAATTTTTTTCGAAGAGTCCACTTAGCCCAAAAAGTTCCAATCACCCAACTGGTTCCAAAAATATGGCAATTGCAACCTATCTATATGTGTGGTACGTATTTGACAAAAAACCCAGATTTTGGTCCAAAGAGTTCATTAAACCAAACAAAGTTCCAATGACCCTAGTAAGCCTATTTGTCGAGAAAATTTTATTCAATGAGCCCACTAAGCCCAAAAGTCCCAGTGACCTAAAAAATTCCAAAATTAATTCAAAGGAAACATATTTTTAAGATTTTTTACAAGGACTCCACAGAACCTAAAAAAGTTCCAGTGACCCAGCTAGTACCATTTATAATCCATGTAGAACCTAGATCTTTGAACACAGCTTACAGAAATCATAACATTCGCAATGGATTCTACTGGGAGCTACATTTTCCTCTAAACTGCTTAGATTTAAGTCTCATCTACGATTGTGTACATTTTAGTAGGTACACGTAATAAGAGCTGGGTCGAAAAGTATTCATTACTTTTCAATTCCAATTCCTTGGAATTAAGAATTGGTAATTGGTCATCTCAATTCTTCAGGAATGGAATTGGAAAAAATTCGTCAATTCCATTCCAGGAATTGTAATTGAAAATAGAACATCTCAATTCCTCAGGAACGGAATTTGAAAAAAGCCGTCAATTCCATTCCAGGAATCGGGAAAAAAATGTGATCTCAAAGAGAAAAAATATTTTAAAGTTTTCATTTATCTTATATGACTGTGTGCTATTCGGAAACTTTTCACTCATGGTAGGAAAGAAAATACTTAGTTAAAGAAAATCTCTATCTGTTGAAAATTAATTGGCATTTTTACTGTGCCAAATTAATCAAGAAAAGTTTATCCAGATATTTGACGTATTTGCAGCAAATGAACATCAGTTGCCTGAATATCATACTTTTTCCTAATACGAGATTTCTTAAGACGCATTTGTATACCACGCTTTCTACTATTTTTTTTTTTTTTTTTTTTTTTTGCCATAATTCTATTATGAGCTTTGCGAAATGTAATTTTTTCGCGTAAAGTAACGTTATAAAAAGTAACTTAAAGGACCGGATCTTTTTATTTTAATGTGTGCATTATTTGCATATTTGAACTTAGTAGGACCAAATAAATTTAATAAAAATTAAAAAATGAATATTCGGGTCCCGAACCTTAAGTAAAATTATGACGTTTTCTTGTATACATAAACATGTTGCAAAATACTTGTTTTCTGAAAAAAAAGACAGTAAAACAATGAAAAATTCTCTTGCCGGTTGTCAAAATTCATACTAGCCCCTGGAGCCAGTAAAACTTTAGACAATCATATACCTCAAAAAGGCCAAATATTCTCCTTACGACTGTCAAAATTTCATCATTCGAGTGAAAAGTTTCCTATTGGTACTTAGCCTATGTATGTCTCTGAACTGTTTTTTTTTTTTATTTATATATTTTTACTTTGCGATTTAACCAATAACGTATAAATTAACTGTATTTGTTTTGTCTTTCTTTAGAAAAAGATGTATTTAAATATAATTTTTACGTGTTTTGAATTTTTGGTAGGCTGAGCGTAATTTTGGTAGGTTTTGAGAAAAGATTTGGTAGGATGAAATTTTACTAAGTGGCAACACTGCTACAAAGGTCGAAGCATGTCTATGTTAAATTATCATAAACATCAACCTTCATTGAGAAGATGACAAAAAATTATAGGTTACAGATTATAGGATACAGGTAACCATTATAAATAACTATGTGTTGCTTAAAGCCGATTTAAAAGTTACACAGCCTCTTAAATACGTTTATAAATAAAGGTGATAAAGTATATATCTTAAACTTACCGAAAAAAAATAAACAAAAATAAGAAGCTTCCAAAAGAAAATACAAAAATTTTAAATATACTTTATATTAACATGCTTTCAAGCCACAAAAAAAAAAAAAAATTGGTTCAAAGAAAACAACGTAAATCTTAAAACATTGAGTAACTTAACAAAAACTTAAATTAAATTGAAATTAAAAACATATTTGAAACTAAATATAGGACATATCAGTGCCTGACTTAATGAACTTTTTTTCTAATGCGCTATATTTTTCGTTATATAATGAAAAAGTATAATCTTAACAATATTTTCAACATCAAAGAATAAATTTCAACTATTAAGAACTATTCTTAAAAATGCATCAATATTTATTTTGTTTAATATTGCTATTTCAATAAAAAAATTCTTTTTAGTTAAGAAAGTTTTCTAAAACTTAAGACCGCAGCAAAGATTTTTAAAAATGACTTAAAAAAAGACATTCCGTTATGTGGAAGGTATTTTTTAAATTAAACCATACAATATCAATAAATGTGTTTTGTGCAGTTCTATAGTATAAAAGTGAATATTTTTATAGTTGTGGCAACTGTTCAATTGCTGGAAAAACGTTTAGCCAATTTTTAGCCTAATATTATTTTTATTGTTTAAGTTAACTTAGAATTTTAATATAGTTAAATTTTTCAAGTTTTCTAGTTTTTGAACATATTGTCGGTATGTTGTTATACATTCCACGAAGGTACTTGAAGAAATTATTTAAAAATAAGATTACATTATAAAATGAGTATTATATAAAAAATAAAAATAGATAAATTTAAAACTTATATAGAAATTTAAAGCGCTCCAATTCTATTTTATAGTTCCAACTTTAAATTGATTATGATATGAGTGCGAATCACCTAACTGAATGTTTCTAGTAAACTATGAAATAAACCAACATTCCGAATTCCATTATAAAAGTTTTTAAGGTGAACTACAAGTAGTAACTAAGGTTTATCTGGGTTTTTCTGGGTTTCGATATCTTTGTTGTATCGTTTTGTTTTTGAAATAGCATGAATAAATTCTTTGGAAGAATTCAAGCTAGTATGAATTACATAATTTTAGCCCACTAAAATGATATCACACAAGGGTATCAGGATAAAATATACACTCTAATAATTTTTAATTCATATATTTTTCAATTAGTTGATGAACAACTATACTTGAAATAGTTCATTTCATATACTTGAAATGAAAATGAAAAGGTCCTGGCATTAGATAAAGTATTTAGATTTTATTATTAAAAATATCATTACTAGGTATATATAGTTGCAAAAAATAGCTCTTGAAAATTTTCCAGAAATAGTTAAACAGATCCCTCAATACTTGTTTTTCTAAAATATAATTATTGCACATAATTACGCAAAAAAGTATTTAAACTCCAATTTATAACTTATCTCAAAAGGTCATTATACAATTGAAGCAGAAAGTAAACAGATTTTTATTTTATAAAAGATTCTTAAAAAATATCCTTGATTATGTCTTGATTATGACGTGATTGATTATGACGTGTCTTATGCCTGATCAATTTAATTCCTAAACTATTTTAATTTGACAGCCAATCATGGAGACTGCGTAACCTAAATGCTGACGAAATTCGAAGATTTCTATATTTACAGTATAAAGAATCAATTTTATTCATTTTCTGCTGAAATTCAGAAGGCTTGATGTTAAAATTTGTATACAACACGAAGAGGCAAGAGTCTTATTAACACTTTTTTTTTTAGTTTCAATTTTGTGTAAGATGTATTCGTATATCGATGATTCCATATCAATTCGACTGTTTTTAAGTAAAATCTGACCTTTGTGATTCCGATTTCTTTTTAACTTCGTAGGTTAGTAGTGCTCGGGAAAATAACTTAATCTGTGTTTTTTGTTTTAGCGAAAACAGTTTCTTTTTTAAGTTATACACTGTAAAAAATTAGAAAATATCTCCAAAAATTTAAAAAAAAACAACCGACTACAAGATCACTACAAAGTAAAAAATAGTTTTAATAAAAATTCTTTTCCTTTCAATTTCTTGGTCATATTTGATAATTTATTTAAGCATATTATTATATATAAAATTTTATTATCTTAATTTTTTTTCTTATTTGTTTTATTATCATAAATATATTAATTTCTTGATGAATACAAATGCTTTTAAGGTCGGCGCTAATATAATCAGACTGTTAATATAATCAGTAGCGCCAACTTCAAAGCATTTGTATTCATCAAGAAATTAAAACAAATAAGCAAATAAGACAAATAAGAAAAAAATTAAGATAATAACATTTCATATGTAATAATATGTTTAAATAAATTATCAAATATGACCAAGAAATTGAAAGGAAAAGGATTTTTATTAAAATAATTTTTACTTTGTAGTGTTTTTGTAGTCGGTTGTTTTTTTTTTTTTTTAATTTTTATTTCTTCCTTTTTAGAGAATGTGATAAATTTTCGAAAAAAGAGTATAAACAACATTAATACAATTTTTCCGAAAAAATTTGTTTTATTAAATTCTGAAAGTTTGTTGGTTATTTCAAATATCTGCCTCTTAAATTTAAATGAGATGTCACATGTTTTGAAATTATTATACCCATTCTTGTAACGAGTTTTATTACCCTAGTGTCAATATTATTCGAGATAAAGTGTTTTTCTAATATTTCCACGCCCCTTTGTTATATAAGCGCCCACTTTCTTGAACATTATTTCCAATAATTGTGCCTACCCCTGTACTTTATTTCAGTACCCCAGCGTCAATATTAACTGCGATAGTGTTTATCTAGTATTGCCACGCCCATTTATCGAATAACAAATTGACCATAATTTTTAATAATTCTGCCTACCCCTGTACTACAATAAATTTCAGTGCCCTAGTGTCAATATTATTCAAGATACACTGTTTTTCTAATATTTCCACGCCCAGTAGTCGAGTACCGCCCACTTTATTGACCGTAATTTGTACTAATAATGCCTACCTCTATACCAAATTGCAGTACCATAGTATCAATATTATGCGAGATATACTCTTTTTCTAATATTGCCACGCACATTTGTCAAATAACGCCCATTTTCTTGACCGTAATTTCTATTAACTGTATCTACCCCTACACTAAATAGCAGAACACTAGTGTCAATATTATTCGAGATACAGTTTTTTATAACATTGCCATGCCCATTTATCGAATAACGCCCACTTTATTGACCATACTTTGTAATAATAATGCCTACCGCTATACTAAATTGCAGTACTCTAGTCTCAAAATTATTCAAGATACACTGTTTTTCTAATATTGCCACGCCCATTTGTCGAATTACGCCCATTTTCTTGCCCGTTATTTGTAATAATTGTGCCTACCCCTACACTAATGCATGTATTCAAACAGCTGTAACTTCGAAACCGTAAGTCGTACAGAAAAAAACTTTTATAAATTTTACAGTCCTTGAATGGGACCTTCTTGTGGTGTCCTTGTTTTAACTCTTTTTTTAATTTTTTTTTTTAATTTTTTTAAGCCTGAATTTATTTGTCACATTTTTTGTAATGTTCGTAGTAAATTATTCACCTTTTGAACATAGCATCGTTATAATACATTAATTCTTAAGGCTCACACAAAATTTCAGCTTGGGATACCAACGATTGCTATTTTTAACGAATTTTTTGAAAAATGCCTACAAAAGATTTCTTACCCATATACCGAAAATTCCGAATCTTTTCTTCTGTAAAATTCTTCTTGTACATTAATTTGACACTGAATTCCTCCTGAATGGCTACAAATTTGGTGTGTATGTGCGGCTGGGTCTGTAGATGTTTTAAGTCTAAAGTTTGTTACACTGTTATTGCTGTGGCAATGTTTAAAGGGGTATTTGAAAGTATAACTCACAAACAAATTGAAAAATTGTCATGATTTTTCCCCAACACCATTACTTTTTATGTAAACAAAATTACAAAAATACAAAATGAATAAAAATAAACAAGAAAAAAAGTTACATTTTGTCTGCAGAGAGGGTTTAAACCAAGGTCCTTCGGCGCCAAAGCCATCAACTTTCGTTCCTGAAACACAAGTTTTTAATACTAATTTTATTTTTTGTTGAAAGAGAAAAAAAAAATCAACCAAAAATTAAAATGCTGGCTTTGGAAGTGAATAACTCGGTCATGTTACAAAGAATTGCATTAATTTTTTTAGTTTAAAATTTTGATTAATTGTTCCTCCAATCGTTTTTCAATCTTTTCTATTTTCATTACCCTTCTAACTTTTATAATTTTCCAAATAAAACTTTAACGAATTTCTTTTTTTTTTGCAAAAAAGTTTGTTAAAAATAATTGTTGGAAAATATTCAAAACCAAGAATGGCTTTTTTAATATTCTTTCCTATGGTATGCATAAATGTTTAAAGTTTAGGGATTGTTTATAGTTTCTATCGTAAAATTTTAAAAGCATTTCATAAATCGAAAAATCAAACCTATCATAAAAATTTAAGTTTTTTTTTTGTTTATTTTTATTCATTTTGTATTTTTGTAATTTTGTTTACATAAAAAGTAATGGTAAAAGAGAAGGAATCATGACAATTTTCCAAGTCTTTTGTGAGTTATACTTTCAAATACCCCTATAAAAACTGGCACAGTAACAGCAGCGCCACCTATCGGGTCAAACTTTAGACCTTAAACATCCACAGACCCAGCCGCACATACACACCAAATTTAATAAAAATCGGTCCAGCCATTCAGGAGGAGTTCAGTGACAAAGCAATGTACAGAAGAATTTTATGTATAAAGATATGGAATTTTCGGTATATAAGTAAGAAATCTTTTGTAGGCACTTATCGTTAGTATCCCAAGCAAAAATTCCGTGTGAGCCTTAAGAATTAATGTATTATAACGATACTATGTCCAAAAGGTGTAAAATTTATTGCGAACAGTCCAAACAAGTTCACCACTAAAAAGACCCATTTAAGGTCTCTAAAATATATAAAAGTTTTTTTCTGTACGACTTACGGTTTCGAAGTTACAGCTGTTTGAATACATGCACTCATTGTATTTTTGGAGATATTTTCCAATTTTTTACAGTGTATATCTTTTAAAAAGAAATAAAAATAAAAAAAAAAAGTATGCAGATATAATACGTTTCAGAAAAACTATCAACCCAGAGAGTTTCAGAATTTTTAAAAATAGTGATGTCAGAAACGTGGGCGTTTTGATATGGAATCACCGATATAGCGTTATAAATTAATATTAAATTAAGTTAAAAAAATTATAATATAAAGAAAAAATTTGACATCTATCAAAATGCATTTAGTTTTAGACACATTTAAAAAACTTAAAATCATTCAAAGGATATCGATAAAAAATACGATTATGGAGGATAGCGTGTTTTGATATTGAATTAATGTTAATATAAAACGTTCAAAGCAGGTTACACTAGCACAAGCCACAGGATGGATTCAAGTTGCTGTGTTTTTGGATCTCACAAGATTAAATATTTATAAAAAAAAAATCCAGGAGTTTGGAAAGGAAAGATCTTGCATATACTGATCTTGTGCGCTTAGATTTCGTTTGTTAAATTTATGTTTTTTAATAATTTAAAAAATACATTCAATATTCATACACATTCTAGCAAAATGCATATTTTTATTTTTCTAAACAATATTATTAAATGTGAGATGGAATAATATTGAATTGAAATTTTATACCGGCTGATTGTCTGCCGTTGGACTATTTTCAAATTCGTCTTCATCGCGTTTCTTCTATTTAAGGTATTGAAGTTGGTTTTTTTTTTATATAAGTAGATATATATAGGTTGTATTTTTATAGGTTTTAGTTAATGGATTTTAAGAACATTCGTTAAATCGTGGTAGCAATTTAAAAACATGTTATTTAAAAATAAATAAAAAGAAAAGATTATAAGTTAATTAACGTTGTATTAATGGTCTTATTCTATAAATTGCAATTACTTTACAAAGTTTACTAAATACTGAAATTGAACCAGCATAATTTTTGTATGCATAGAATAATTTTTGTACAAATTTTTTTTTTTTTTTTTTGTCGAATCTCATAGACTGTTATGGATGTTTTAATATGATAAATTGGTTCAACTTATGAATTTATGGAAACATAATTTAATATACTACTGATCTAATTTTACGGTTTTACGAAAATCTATTTTCTATACTTGTTATTAAAAATTGTGCATTTTCAAAACTTTGCTATGGCCAACATTAAATTTCAACCTACTTAACACTAGAACCAACGCTAAAGGAACATTTATAATTTTTTTTTCATTACGAAACATTTGGTTTTTATGAATAATTTTAATTTTCTTATGTTCTTAATTTTATTTTTTTTTTGTAATTTGCTTTGGGAACTCAACTCAACGATATAGTATATAGAAAACTTTCAGGTTGCATATTTTTATATACCTCCTTCCAATTCTGCAATATATTGTTTTTATATATATTTAAACAATCACACATGTGGAGAAAAACAAGTTTGAACATAAATAAATTATTGCAAGACATTGATTTTATAAAATAAAATTTATAGTTATATAAATATATGTATATTAATTAATTAAGTGTATTTTTCTAGATTTTTAATTTCAGTTAAAAGGATTTATGTTTCAAAATAAATCTGTGCAAATATTTAGCTAATGTAATAAATTTTGCATTTTTTATATAAATTGTGTACTAAATTTTTATAAAAATGTGTGTATATAGTATGGTTCGATAAAAAAAAAGTCATCGGTGCTTGCAATTTACTTCACTATCAAATTTTTTAATAACTTTTTACTTTGCACAAGGTAAACATTTTTGCACAAGAAAATTTTATGTTTCTATGAAGCAAGATTTTTCCACATCCTTGAAATGGAAAATTTCAGCAACCATCGTGCCGAAACCATATATTCAAATCCGATATCAATAATTTAATGAGTTTGAAATAGGTTACTAAAATCATTTTTTTTTTTAAGAATAATGAACATTGACATTTCAACGAGTTGAATCTTTAAGCAGGTTCAAGGTACTCATTGTAATGACTTACATATATTAAAGAAGCATCGTTACATATTTGCATCGAAAAGCAAAATTTAAGAAAGAACAAGGATTGAAAAACGTATAACTGAATATACCGAAAGAAATACAATAAATAGCAAGAAGTGTATCGGTACCAAAAAAGTCTAGGAAAGTCTGGGCGTGTGAATATGAAATGTAAAGACTTCGCAAAGACCTCACTTTTTGTTAAAATCTTAAGTTTACTAAAATGCTCTATTAAAAGCGCAAAAAATATTCATTTGGTTTTTGGCAAGGTTTTCGTTCAAAACTGTCCATATAGCGGAAATGAGAGTAGCTTTTACGGACCTTTGGCAAAATGCACGCATATGACTATCATTGAAATCAGTCGATGCAAGGAATTGTCTTTCCATCGCAGCTCGACTTGATCAGAGCACTTGTACGCTACAAAACTACTGAATTTTGCATATTACTGGTTTTGGATTGAGATTTTTTAAATCATTTTATATTTGAACTGCATCTAACTAGACTCGTTAGTCGAAAAAACCAGTTTTCTGTATAACTGAAAGGGAAAAGTATATAACTTGCATTATATAAAATAAAAAATACAAAAGAATCGTTTTAACTGCATATAATAGACAGTCTGGATAAACAATTACCATCATGAAGGGGGGCAAAAGCCATGTAGAATGATGTTATTGATGTTATTATGTTATGTTTTTAGACAAAATTAATAGGGGTTCAGCCAGACACTATACGTCGGCTTCAAGGTGTCATTGTTTGATATGACTGTTTTCCATCACTTAGGCCAGACATGCTCATCCAGTAGCATATCTTGTTCGCGTAACCCGCCATACAAATTTTTTTCTATCAAGTCTAGTTAATTTCATTTATATTTTTTTATTTTAGTTTTTTTTTTGTTACCAAAAGTTACGATGCACAATATTTTGTGTTTGATTTGGTTTTTTAAAAATCATTTGCTCTTTTGTAAAATTTCGAGAGCTCCACTGATTTAGGCAATTGATGGGCTCCGTGCAAGTCCAACTGTTATTCTTTTAGGCCAATCATTAAGCCAATTTTTCACTTTTTAGTTAAAATTAAAGTGATATTCCGAAAGTCCGCGCCACATCTATCAAAAAAAGAAATAATCAGAAGGAGCCTGGCGATTACCGCGGATGGGGCAGAACTACCCAATTAAAACATACGAGAATAAAACATAGTTTTCGTACTTCGCGTGATATAAATTTTAATACCATTTCGGTGTCGTCATATATTCAGTACAGGATTTAATAAAATTTAGTCCAAGATTTTTGGCCGTGTGGTTAAATATTTTTGTATAAACAATCTTACCTTAGAATGACCTTTCATGGTGTTTAATCCGACCAAAACCCAAAATCTATCCAAAAAATGCGTTTGGAGAAATGAAAATTAGACTTTTGTTATGAAAAATACTTTGAAAGGAATTTTCAACTATTAAGATTCTAAAAATCAATATTTAAGAAAATAACATCTGATCACAATGAAGTGAAGTTTATCACTTTATAATCCAAGACATGCTATTATCATATTTATCCAGATATATTTCCCTCTAAAAATTTACAGGGTTCATTTACCGTACACTTTTACCGTTTAAAAATTAAAAATCATTCCAAGGTCAAAGCTGCTTACGAAAAAATATTAAATATTCACAAAGTTCAACAGTGTAAAACTGTTATTTTTGCAATTATAGAGTAATTAAATCATTTCCTAATTTTAGGCTTTAAGGTCCAGGTCCTGGATTAATCTACTAGTAAAGTTCAGTTTTTTTTTTTGCATCGAACCCTGAACTAAATCAGAGAACTACTGTGTAACTGGAAGAAGTTAACAGCAGTGATAGATGTGATGGAATAATCTGGAGCCAAACACATTCGATGAGCGATAAAATAAAATTTAGACGAATTTCGCGAAGAAGAATTTGTTTTGCTTTATATTTCAAAAGCGAAGAATGAAAAGTTTTCACAAAAGCTACAAACAAATTGGGATGGAAACCAAGAGTTACAGTTCATGTGGATAGCTCAGTATGGAGGCTAAGTTACATCTGTTTGGACAAAACAGATAAGTGCTGGGCAGTGTAGTGTAAATACTACACTGAGAAAAAAAACATACTTTAAAATTAAACAAAAAATTTTAAAATATAAATTTAACGCGTTTGTGTTTCTACAAAACAAAATTTACAACAAGCGTGTTTATTTTTTTTATTTTTTTTTATAATTCTCATTTCATATTCTCATTCTCATATAAAGCTCATTTTTATACCCCAAAGCGTACTGCGTAAGGGGTATATTAACTTTCATTCCGTTTGTAACGCCAATAAGGAGGCGTGGCAGGTATAGAAATGTATATACATTTTTGATCAGCATCACCCCCTGAGTCAATTTCCGTGTGTCAGTCTGTCGACACAATTACAGCCGTAATTTTAAAGCTTTCGCAATGAAATTAAAAATATATGCTTCTTTTTAAAAAAGGAAGATCGAGTTCGAGAATGAGCCAAATCGGATGAAAACAACGCCTACCTCCCATACAAAGTGACTTTATTTTAACAATAAAATCTCTTCAAAATCCACAAAAATGAAATGCCTTGAAATTTTACATATATGCCGTGGTCTTCAATATAAATCCTGACAATAAAATTTGGAAAAATGGGATAAAAACCACGCCTACCTCCCATACAAAGAAGCTATACATTAACCGTAAAATCCTTTAAAAATCTGCTCAAATTGCAGAAATATCTTTTGGAATTTTGCACATAGGCTTTTATAAAAGCTTTTATATTTATATAGCTTTTATATCCAACTTTTAAAATAGTTGGAATTTTACACATAGGCTTTTATATATAATATAGACTATCACTATGATATTTGGCCAAATCGGAGGAAAACCACGCCTACCTCCCATACAATGTGGTTTTATTTGAAACGTTAAATCGCTTAAAAATCTGCAAAAATTGCAGAAATGTCTTGAAATTTGCATACAAAATATTTAACATAAGCCACTCTTTGATTTTTGGCAAAATCGGATGAAAACCACGCCTACCTTCAATACAAAGTGACTTCATCAAAATTTAAAAACTCGAGAATATATATAACTGCATGACATCATGTCTGTATGTACCCAAGTTCCACACACGCCGTTTATCCAACCCATACATATATATTCGGTAAAATGTGGAGTCCTTATACTAGAAAAGTGGTTGTGGCATTTTACTTTGTTTACAAATTACTCTATATGGCAGCTAATATTTTTGCAGCTTATACATACAAATTTTACAGACGTCTAAAGACTTCGGATATACTTCAGTACAGCCTCGGGAAGGTATTTTAGCTTCGGTATCCTGCAGAAGCTCCATTCCTTACTAGTTTAGTTTTTTCTTTTTGTATAATTTTCTTTTATTATTTCTTTTTTATAACAAAAAAAAAACGTCGCTATCTGAGATTGAATTAAAAAAAGATGTGTAGTAGAATTTTCGAGCAGAAAATTGAGACCAAGTTGAGAAAAACTTTGAAAATATTTTTCAATTGGACATACAAAATTTGAAGGTAAGATGAAATAAAAACTAATTGATTATTTCAATACATAAAATATTTCAATATATTCAACCGCAATAAAACAAACAAACTTCATCGAATTGACTTTACGCTTAGTATTCGAGGAGTCCCAGGGGTTGCTGATCAAGAATCTGACGTCAAAAACGCGAAAAAATTAAAAAAATGGCATCGAAAAAATGGGCGTTAAAAATATTTGTTTTCAATATAAAAACATTTATTTTAAATTTTATTTTTAAATACATGTTTTTAAACATAAAATGTTTTATACAATCAAGAGTTGGAGCAAAGTTATAACATAAATTAATTATTCTGAAATGTTAGACTTAGATTACTGGTGTGAAAAAAAAAAAAAAAATGGTTTCAAGAGAGAGTGATCGACATTAAGCCCCCTTAATCTGTGACTTTTTAAATAAATATATTAGACAACTTTTTTAATATACTTACAAAATGACTTTATTTTCGAATAAATTTTTAATTACAAATTGCAAATACCGATGACTCTATTTTTTTTCGCCGCTCTTTAAAATCAAAACATTTGTACAAATTTTTCTCTACAACACATTGAGAACTTATTATAAAAACAAAACACAATTTGATTGTTAATGATGTTTTATGAGTTATTGAAAAAAAAAAATTAATTTCTGCCAAGATACACTGCAAAAATAATAATACGCTTAGAAATAATGACATTGCGCACCTAAGTTGGCCTCAAAATCAATTTGAAAATATTTTCCATTAACAAATTTGACCAGTTTTAAATTCCAATTAGCTAAACTTACAACGTAGGTCAATGTTCTTGCCTGCTATGCTTAGCATAGTTATACATAGATATAGTACATACATAGAATAAACCTAATAATAGTTGTGATAAACTTGAACTGATCGAAACTTACCGGCATGCCCGAATCGATTTGGCCGAAACGTGTGTTACGCCAAGACTCCAGTATAAGGAAACCTGCATATATTTTACCAACCGATAGTTTTCCTTTGTTAAGCTGATCGATTGGCGGCACCAGCAGGTTAAGCATCTTTTTTGCCTGTAAAGGCCATATATTTGTGATTGTATCACGTAGCTCGGAATCGGCCTGATCCATTTCTTCGGCTGGTTGGTAGGAAGAGAAAATTAAGCAAAAGTTAATGTATTTGACAAAAAGTTTTTTTTAACTCTCTATGAAATGCATAGATTCTTAAATAAGAACATACCAGAACGCATCTTAATACTGAGATTTTCACGTATAAGCGCGAATAGCGTTGTTGTAAATTGTACTCTAAGTTCGTCATCTAGCGGCATATTCATACGTATTAATTTTTTGTAGGCGAGGCGATTGGGACATTTGTTACCGAACCCCAATGGAGGATCCATATTCTTTAGCATATCGTACATTTCCGTATAATGTATTCTACCGCTATAAAAGATTGTCGATGGTAATGCGAATTAAGTATGGTTTTTTATTGGAAGTGAAAATCAGTGGAAAGAGAAAGAATTTTGTTAATATTATAATTTGAGGATTGGCTGTCAAAAAACAAGCCTTACTTTTTCAATTTCAAAGAGACAACAAACAACAAGTTACAATTTTACAGTGGTTATTTTCAACAATACTTGATGGATAGTTAGATAGATAGTAGTAAGGAAGATGTGAAGTTAGTTACAAGAGAACAAAGAGTGATAGATATAGCATGTTTGCAGCAAGGAACACAATTATAACAATAGAGAGAGAGAGACAACATAAATTTATACATATATGCGAATATAACAATGATAGATTGAGATGAGGCATAGAGTAATGGATACATAGAAATATGAAGTGTATCTTTAGGTAAAAAGAAATAAAAATCTTAGCAGAAAAAAATTCGTATATAAGCTTAAAGCTTAAATTAAAACCACAATAGCTGCTAAGACGGCTTTTAGTTTATAAAAAAAATATTTCTGCAGCTTGGTAAAAGCATATCTAGCAGAATTTATTGTGGCAGCCTTTTATATTGAAGAAAATAATAGAAAGCTTTGAATTAGCACTGAAAGTTAATGCAGCTTTAAAAGTATATCTAAAGTTTTGGTAGAAAATCATTGTGTTACCTTATTTTGTGCTGTGGTTTTGTTATTAATTCTGTTTATTATTATAACTCTTTTATATGAAACAAATACGATCAAATAATAATCATTTAATATGTAAGCTTAAAAGCTTGTGCAAATTTGCTGATAAACCTAGTACGAAGTTGCAGCTTTAAAGCTTTTAAGTGTTTAGTTGTGTTAAAATATTTCTAAATTGAAACAAAATAAAGTAGCAAAAATAAAAATAATACAAATTTTGTAAAGCTCTATTTGACACATACAAAAAAACAAAAAAAAAAAAAAAACAACAGAAATGCGTTAAAACTGTATTTATAAGAGAATATCTCTGTTACATAGCAACAGTATTAAACAAAATAAAGCTCAAATAGAATCAATTACAAAAAAGCTTAAACATAGCAGGGCAAACGAAAAAAAATAATTAGTACTTATTTGCTAAGTATATCTATTTATAAATTTTTTTTCTCACATTCAATCACATGCCAATTACACAAAAAATATCCCATTTAGTCAATTAAAAAGCAATTCAAAAACGGAAAAAGATCCATCTTAAAAAAGAAAACAAAAAATCTACACAACAAACAATTTCTTGATTTTTCTTTCTCTCTATCTTTTACAGTGTAAAAATCTTTGCATTGAGTTATTTATTTCTATATATTAAATTGATAATTACGTCGCATTTGGATCATATTCAGCCCAAATCCGAACAAATTCGTCCAAATGATGAGCACCCAAAATACTGGAGTCTCTCGTTAGATAATCAAAATTATCCATGATGACAGCAACGAATAGATTCAACATTAGGAATGAACAAAAAAATATGAATGAGACAAAATATGCGTAAGCCAGAGTTGAACCGCAAGTTTCGTCGCCCTTCTCTGCTTCATCGTCACATGGCCTCCCCTTAAGGCACGCCAGCATAATGTTCGGCCACGCCTCGCCCGTTGCACACCTACAAATTATATGCAAAAATTTATTAGCAATTATTTATATTTTCTGTCATTTATTAAATGTTCTTTCTCAAATATTCGTTAAATATAGAAAATAGTAAAGAACGTCTATTTATGTATATATATATATACTGAACTACATACAAAAGTGAAACAATTTTTGATAACATATACTTGTATTTAATTTTTTAAAGCAAAATACAATTTTCAACTTTTAAAATATATTTTTAAAAAATTTTCATATATTGTCAACTGCAAAAATCAAACTATTTAATGTAGTAGATACGTTTAATTTATGTACACTTGAGCGATTTTAAGTAAATATTTCAATTAACAATTAACTCTTTAAGGTATACTAATAATTTAGGAATGATTGTTACTGAGGTATGAATACCTAGTTTATTGTTATATTTAAGGATTATATTTTTAAGTATATTTTTTTTTTTAATTCTGGCTCAATATTTTTATTATATGTATGTATATCAAACAAAACATTTATAAATAGTTTTAATTGCAACATTGATAACTAACTAATTACCTACACATTCCATTAATTCTTGCTGGGTTTGTTGACAGTACAAGCGAGCTGATTAGTTGAAAGCTTAGTTGTGAATTTCATTAAGCTAAATTATTATGATAAGAATGACTTGTATAGTGAAGTACAACAATTTTGAGGTTTAAGCTGGGACAAAACTAAATATAGAAACTTATATTTGTCTGTGGAGAATAGATGTTCTAGAAATTTCTTCTTCTTCTTCTAGAAGATCTTCTAGTATTAATAGGGTTCTTTTAAATTTACTCATATTTATGGAGGTATAGTCGAATGGTTTTAAAATAAGAAAATATATTATCAAAACCAAAAATGTATGTACATTGGTTATACATCGAAATTTGGAGAATATAGTTTTAGGGTTTGACTAAGAGATGGCGCCAGCAAAAAGTTCGCGGCGTATTAATTTGACATAGATCATTTTGTTCGTCTGACATTTAACTACAAACACACACAAGTTGAGTCCGACAAAAACTAGCGTCTTTGTTCGTCGTTCAGTGATCATGTCGAGTTTTGTGCCTGACAAAATAACATTTCCGGCACGCATCGCTTTCTTATTTAATTTAAAGTAAAATACTGTTGAAAGCCATCGTTTTCTGGTATAAATATATGGTGAACATGCTCTATGAATAAGAACATGTGAGACATGGTTTCGACAATTTAATTGGTGGTGATTTCAAAATGAAAGACAGTGAGCGCTCTAGTAGACCAGAATAATGCGAAGATGAGCAATTGCAGGAGTTATTGGATGATGACTCAAGTCAAACTTGTGAAATGCTGCTTCAGCCCCACGAAAGGAAATCATTTTTGCATCGAATTGTGACGGATGACAAAAAATGAATTTATTTTGAAAACCCAAAGCGGAAAACATCGTGGCTTTTATCTTGCGATGCCGGTCTTTCAACACCAAAGCCAAATCGCTTTGGTAAGAAGACCATGCTCTCTGTCTGGTGGGGCCAGAGCGGTATTGTGTGTTATAAACTCTTGAAGCCAACAAATGACTAATTCAAACAACGCATTAATCACAAGACGACCGGAATGGGCCGGAATGGATTTTGTTACACGACAACGCACCTTTTCACACAGTAAAACTAGTGACAGACACCTTTAAATCGCTTGATTGAGACATACTTCTGCACACGCCGTATTCCCCAGACTTGGCGCCATCTGACTATCACCTCCGCACATCAATCGGGCACGCGCTCGCAGGGCAGCACTTCAGCGATATCGAAGAAGTTGGAAAATGGCTCGACGAATGGTTTGCCACAAAAGACAAGCAGGCATATTTTTACATATTTTTTCTGGCATGCTATTCATAAATTACCTGAAAGATGGACGATATGTGTAGAAGTCGATGGCCAACATTTTGAATAAAATAAAATTAATTTGCATACTCCTGGTAAACTAAGAAGAAAATCTAATTGATCCTTTGTTATGAAATCAAAATATAAAAAAGATAGCAAGATTGAGTTTTTAGTAATGCTTGTGAAATTAATTCATTATATGAAATAAGGATATTTGTGAAATAAAATATGATTCAACTGGTTTTGAGGCTACACGGTCAAAAATGTTGAATTAAATTGAATACAATCCGGTATTGCCTGACGCTAAAGCCGCATTAAATTTTAATCCATGTCAAATATTCAAAATAATTTTTATTTTCCACGAAATAAAATAGTAATAAACGCTTGTATTAGAATATTTTCAACAAAAACAATAAAATAGCAAAGCCTGCGGGAATCGAACCAAGTGGGCCACAAGTCAGGGTCAGGTCACTAGTTTATAGTTCTAACAACTGATCCTCTCAGTTAATTTTAAATGGATATGTTTATTTACATACATAAGAACATGTATTATATTTCATTCCATGTTTTATTAAAAAACATTTTGATATTGCGATTTGATAAATCAGGTGGGACTGAAAATTAAAAAATTTAATTTTTTTCACTTTAGATTAAGTAAATAAAAGTAATGAATTGTTATTTTTTTTTTTTTTTATCATGCCCATTCATATGCATTGAATCATCCCAGGAGTAAACTCACACAGGCCTCTTGTAGTCAGAATGGAATTCACGACTGAATTTTTAAACATAATCATACCTCCATTATTTAGTTCAGATTTTAGGGCTAAAATTATAGAAATGATTCAGGTTTTCTTTTTACAGACCTATATTCTTACCTGAAGTTAAACAAAAATGCTGTGCTCTTTTATTTCAGGCCAGGATTCATTTCTGAATTTCAAATATATATTCATATTCAGAGCAGAAATAATAGATGAGCATTTAAAAAAAGTAATACCAAATTTCAGGTTTGAAGAGCCGGACACTTGTGTGAAAAAATCGGGGCGGTTTTGAAGGAAAAGTCAGGCCTTAGTCATGCCTGTCAGGCCTGAATTCCGGCCAGGCATTATATTTTTTGCTGAATTCATATCTTTTTAAAATGTTCAGCCTTATATATGTATGCAGATAATTGAAAAACTCTTTTCGGTCGATCTTTTCAAATAAAGAAACGCACATTACAAAAGGGGCTGTTCATAAATTTCGTAACACTTTTGCGGTGGGGGAAGGGGGTAGAATCCAACATTTGTGACGAAGTGTGAAATGGGTGGGGGATGGGGAGGTGCGGAAAGTCGGTTGTGCGTTACGTCACAGCAAAATTTTTGAATTCAGTTTTCAAAATTTTAAATTTTATTTAAATTTAATTTTATTGTAAACAATGCTTTAATTTTTTAACCAATTGCGGAGTTCAAGACTTTGTGACGTAGTATGACATAAGGGGGTGGGGCGGGTGTAACACTCTAAGTTGCGTAATTTATGAACAGCGCCCAAATCGAATGAGGACTCTAATTGCAGCAAAGACATAAAATTTTACTCTGAGCTGAGCTGAGTCTGCTAAAACTTGCAGAAATAAATTAAAAAAATTCAAAAACGCATGATTTTGATTAAAATTTTTGTATTTAAGATAATTAGGACAAATAAGCATTAGGATCTATATTAAATTATATATATTCATATTCAAACTCAGCACAAATCTTTAAATTGTATATCTAATGTGGAACATTATATAAAACGGACCTTGACTTATATTCAAAAACAGAATTAGTGACATGTGGTTATTTAAGAAGTTTAAGCCTAGTCACCGTGTTATTTTATACATAATTACAGTTTCTGTATTAAAACCTAATAAATGAAGGAAACAATAAGTCCAAAGATCATTTTCCAGCTATATTTTTATATAATTTCTTATTGAACATAAGTTTTGTAATGAAAGTTTCTATATTCAATTCTACTTTTCTTACTATTAAAAAAATTAATTTAACCGGTTGAGTTAGTTATACGAAAAGCTTCATCCGTCTTACCAGTTTATTTATTTAAAAAAATTGAAGCGACAATTTCACTGTTTCGGTAAAATTTCTTAAGAGAAATATTGTTTTCATTCTACATCTGTGAATTAAGAATTTATTTTTGTTGAAAAATAATAAATCTTATTTTTGATTTTACTCGCTGGTACTGTCAACATTTAACTTTTGCACTTATAGGTTCAATAAAAATATCTCATTTTTATAGGGGAGGTGTTTAGGTAAAATATTTATATATTGCTAGATATATAAACATAACTAAAAATAAAGAAAAATAAAATTAACTTAAAAAGTGCAACGTTTATAACTCAATTTTTGTTTTATTTTATATATTTCTCCAACGACAATTGTTGTTATAACATTTCTTTTTTTTTCTAAAACTCTAAGCAAGCAATTTAAATGAATTATGAACATTTTTATTGACTGCGACTGTATACATGAGTAAAAAGTGTTTGAGATGTGTTGGCGCTAAAATAAATAAAAAAACTTAAACAAAAAAAACAAGGATTTTTTTTTTGTGTACAGCTAAATTGTTCATAAAATTTGTCTATATTTTTATTATAAACACAGCGCAAAATTGTTTCATTTTGAGTTACTTACACAATAGCTAAAGACTTTGTGGAACAATCTTTTTTTTTCATTTAACGTTCAATATTTGAACTTTTAGATCAATTAAGCAATTTTGCACTGTGGCTTATTTTTAACTAATAAACTAAACCTTTTTTTTTTCTTTGCACTTTTTTGCACCTAAGGCTATATTGTTTCTTTTTTTTTTTTTTTTTTTTTTTTTAAATGACTATTTGAAATATTTCAACCAGCCTAAGGCTTTAACTTTTTCAATTTTGCTTGAAGTGTTCTTAATTAAAGTTGACTAAACTAAAACACTTGAAGACCTATGTGTTTTATTGTTCAGTACTATAAAACTAAGCTTTTATTATTTTGTAAATTTGATAGAATTTAAATAAAAAAAAGAACTATTTTATAATGTTTGCAACATTTTTACATACCTGAACAGCAACATGACGCCTTGTATAAATGATTGGAAGTTGTTGTGTCTAGTTATGGAATTTTCCACAGTACCTAGTTTGATATTTCCGAATACCTAAGCATGTATCGAATGTGTTTTAGTTTGATATAGGACATTATAAGTATAAACAAAAGAAAAAAAAAAAAAATTCAAACACAAAAGGCCACAAACCGAAAAAAAGTACTCTTCAAATAATGTATCTTGAACATAAAAGTGCTTAAATTAAACGCTTCCAGCTGTGGCGACAAGTATATTGAAAGAGACAATTGTTGGCCATATTGCTCGGATAGCGTTAAGTGGGCCTTTGTTTTTGGACGTTAAGAATTTAAAGAATTGTTTAACACAGCTTGAAGCGTTTTTACTCGATGTAGTGCATGTTGTGAAATGTTGTGTAGCGTTTTTCGTTTAGTTGTATGTGTTTGTGTCAACTAAAATGTTAACTAGTTAATGTTTCAACAGCTTTTTGTTAAATTAATTATTTATTCAACATTCTATATAGAAAACTAAACTTGATTATTAACTGCCTATACGCTTAAGTCTTGTATTAAGGGTCATTAGCTAAATATGAAAAAAAAAATACTTTTGTTATTTAACTAAATATTACTAAATATAAAAATAAACAAACTAGTGTAAGTTGTAGACAAATTGTTTAAAACTTAATATGGCGTTTAATTTGTTTATATATGATTTATGATTTACTACAGGAGTTTTGTAACAGTAGTTAATTAATGGGAATTTTATTAAGGTTAACACCACTAACAATTATATTATAGGTTGATTAATACTGGTTTTTTTCACACTTTAAGCATTGTGAGATTCATTTCTTTTTTATAAGCATGGGTAATACAAATTTAAACAACACAAAAATTCGCCAACTATTTCATCGAATTACAATTTGTGTTTTTTTTTTTCGAAAAATGTACAAGATTCACAGAAGATTCAAGGCATAAAAATATATTGATTTTAAGATTTCTAAATAATATAACAAAAAAGATTTCTTGTATTTTCACAACTGTTTTGCTTAGACTTTTTCAAAGGTATTCATCTTACATCTTTTATGGAAGTTTTATGGACTAAACTAAGAAGTTATGGACTAAAACTATGGAAAAGCTGCAACCTGCAAACTACACCGAAATTTCGAATGAAACTACTCGCATTTTATTGAGGACTGACTTTCCGGAGTGTGTGTGTTTGCACAGAAAACATCAGATACTGGGATAAACTTCCAATAACTCAATCAGAACTACGAATGCTGCAAGGCATATACTACACGTGGATGATATGTGAGGGCTTTTTTAAGGGCTTTTTAAAGCCCTTTTCAATTTCAAAGGCCAAAAGACCCCTTTTATTAATTTTAGGCCCTCTTGAAAAACTCTACCGAAAAATAAATGCAGTTTTTGAAAGAACATTTGTCTAATTTGCCATCGATGTACAAATTTTAAATGTTTACTAAAGTTTTTTTATATTGGCGGTAGGGAATAACACCCAAGAAAAAAAAAAAAAAAACACCCAAACGGAAAATGAGCCAAAAAAAAAAAAAAAAAAAATAGTAATAAATGTATGAAAATTTCAACTTATATAATTTAAAACTTTTTAAAAAACATGATGTTCGGGTGATAATAATTAAAAAAAGTTATAATAACCATTTCACTAGTGAGTAGTTATTGTGAACTATCACTCAAGAAAGGGGGAATGTCGCAAAAATAAAATTTGGCGAAAATTTGTATGAAAAATAGCCCAAATGCAAAAAGTGGAAATCCGTAAAAAAACGTCCCCTTCATGCCAAAATCGCCAATGTGAATTTTTGTTTTTTGTAAAATCGAGTTTAAAGATTCGAATGGCTCAGAAAAATTCACCTATTCTAAAATTTTTCCGGAAATGAATGGTGCATGCCTTCATAATATACAGTTAAAATTTGGTTCCCGGTGCTCCACAAAAACATTAAAAACGAATTACTTTTTGTGCAATCATTTAACGAATATTTTTTCACATTGTCGTTTTTGGCATGAATGTGACGATATAAAAAAATTTCATTATTTATATATTATTTAAGGGCGATATTTCCTACCGCCATGGCTCTGCTTTTAGATTGATGTCAATAAAATAAGTTCTGTTGTATACAGTAGGATGATTCAAAAAAATCTACTATTTTTTTTCCAAAATCCTCTCTATAATATATTGAAGGAGGTAAGAAGATATACATGTAGGTACCGGAACTCTTAATATTAATGTTTAGAGGTCGCGCACATCGCGTTATTCTGTTTTCCATATAAATAACACGGGCAAAATTATTTTTCAACTTCTGATTTTTATATCTTAAAAACCAGTTAATAAATGTATATGACTGAAACAAACTATAAACTATAAGAAACTGGACGCTCTACAAAAATGTCTCTCATAATTTTTTTTGATAAATCTACTCGTTCAGAATTTATTCAAATTCAAAGTTGAAATGTATGTTATAATTACACTTTTTTCTCCTATTTTCGGTTAAATCATTAATGTAATCATTAAATATTATAAAATCTTATAAATTCTACGAATTAAGATTTCCTGTAAGAAAAAGTCATTGAAAATATTCTTAAATTGTCAAGTTTAACAGTCTTAAGTTAAACATGCTTATTTTTATAATAACGCATTATTTAATACAATAAAAAGGCCTTTTCATTCATTAATCCTCGAAATGATGGATTTTCCAGTTAAGTTGTTTTGATAAGCTTGTCGATTTTGATTTTGAAAAAAGTTTCATGAATCACCCTAATATACAGACATGGTTACACCATTTGCATACTTTTTAGTTATCTCAACAAGTTTAGTTTATTTCACAAGCTTAGTATAGATGCAATGAGCGAACCCTAAAGCCTTCATATTCTTGACAATGACATAATATACAAATTAGTCCATTTTTACATCGATTCTGATCCATAGTCGAGATCGACGCTAAGAGAACGAGGCCAGTACATCTATCTAGATACACCCTAGTTGAAATGGTTTTTTGGCGTATTTCAAATTTATTTCACTATACGATATGGTTTTAATTAATTTTCTGGTTACAAAGTTCTATATTCTGAAATTGTAGGTCATTTGTAAAACTATGTTTTGCTTAAGTCAGCCATACATATATTTTTTTTTACAAGAGTGAATTTTGTCTGCTCTATTTCGTCCTGTTCCTTTGATTTGTCTTCTTACAAGCTAAAACAGAGAGTTTGCATTTCATTTCTCATTCCTTTCTGATCCTTTTTATGCACAAGGATTTAAAAAAATAATACTCCGATTATTTAAGCATGGATATACCAGGTTTGCGGTTTTTTGTGGAAACGCTTTATCAAATCAAATTTTTTTGTTAAACATTTTCTCGTAAAAATGCACTATATCTATAAATTATTATTGGCATCTTTTGGACTTTTGCAAGCAATGCATAAAATAAAATCTATTAAAAAGAATCACCATAAGCAAAATCACTGTCACACACAAGTTTTGGTTCAAGATTGGGTGTGATTTAATATAACAATTTAAATTAAAGTTACCTTAAACCAAAACACACAAAAAAGTTGAAGTGGTTATTTTTTTTTTTTGATTTTCCGAAACTGTTAATTCGAAATTAGTTTTTAAAGCCATTTTTGAAATACATAAAAAAGCTAACCTATTTATGGTAAACAAAATGTGACAAAAGCTGAACTTGATAAGATTTTTAAAAAGTGTGATATTTATGTGACTATGGCCGCTTATCCAAATAGAAAGATTTTAATTCTGAATACTTACTTACTTACTTAGGTGGCCGTGACAACCCGTGTCCGGATTTCGACCGACCTCATCAGCTCTCGCCAGGCGCCTCTGCTTTGCGCGCGCCTTCTCCAATCGGATACACCAAGTGCGGTTAGGGCTTCCTCAGCCTGGTCCATCCATCGGAGGCATGGTCTCCCTCGTCGTCGTTGACCAGCGACCCTCGCTTCGAGCACCTTTTTCGCTGGAGCTTCGTCGTCCATACGATGGACATGACCCAGCCAGCGTAGTCGCTGCACAGTTATACGCCGAACTACGTCAATGTCTCCGTAGAGCTCATACAGCTCGTGGTTCATTCGGATGCGATAGTCATCGCCGACTCGAACAGGACCGAAGATTTTGCGAAGAACTTTTCTCTCGAACACCCCCAGAGCGGCTGCGTCAGTTTGCGAAACTACCCATGCCTCAGCGCCATAAAGCAGCACAGGTAGAACGAGCGTCTTGTAGAGTGTTAGTTTTGTCGATCGAGAGAGGGCTCTGGAACTTTAATTCTGAATAACAACTTCTTAAACCCGAAACTGAAAGCCTTATTAATGTCAAACTAGCCCAATTTCTTATGAATTTTGGCCCTTTTAAAACTAAACCAATATCATCCCTAAGTAATACTCCATAGTACTTCCGCTAACAAGAATTTGTACACTCATTATTTACAAGGCTGTATTTCCGGCAGCTATAACTTTGAAGTAGTCAAGGAGTTCATATACCTTGGCACCGAAATTAATACCAACATCGAAATCAGCCTGGAGATAAGGCGAAGAACAATAATTGCTACTAATTGGTGCTACTAGGGGCTCAGTAAGCAACTAAGTTCGATCGACAAAACTAACACCTAACGCCGCTCTGGGGGTGTTCGAGAGAAAAGTTCTTCGCAAAATCTTCGGTCCTGTTCGAGTCGGCTATGACTATCGCATCTGAATGAACCACGAGCTGTATGAGCTCTACGAAGACATTGGCGTATAGCTGTGCAGCGACTACGCTGGCTGGGTCATGTCCATCGCATGGACGACGAAACTCCAGCGAAAAAGATGCTCGAGGCGAGGGTCGCTGGTCAACGACGACGAGGGAGACCATGCCTCCGATGTATGGACCAGGCTGAGGAAGCCCTAACCGCACTTGGTGTATCCGATTGGAGAAGGCGCGCGCAAAGCAGAGGCGACTGGCGAGAGCTGATGAGGTCGGCCGAAACCCGGACACGGGTTGTTACGACCACCTAAGAAGAAGAAGAGTATTTCATACGATTAAAAAATAGTAAATTTTGTTTTTATACTAAAGTTTAGTAAGAAAGAGTTTGGTCATGTGGTGTCTGGTGAAATGGGTCCGACGTTAGACATGGACAGATCTATTGCAAGTTATTTGAGGAGTGCCCACTTTTTTAGTTACCAATAGATAACTCTGTTCTAAATGCCTGGTTTGGTATAAAATATGAAGTTTATTAACTGATCGAGATAGATGATTACATCCATATTCAAAAGCATATACAGACAAATCTAAGACCATTAAACCTGGTCTGGTTGATTTTTAAAGAACAATACACTAATACCATAGCTATCAGATTTTCGCTATATGAGACGTTGAGTACTGGATAATTGAGAGAAAACTGCGGGGAAAATTGAAAGATACCTGGCCCTGGAGCGCCCTGCCGATTTATGAACAATCATAATAAAATGTAAAGCTAAACTGGATTGTGTCGCTAGCATAATTAAGTTTATCTTTCCTGGGTTCCAGGCTCCGAAGAAAAACCGACGTGATCGAAACTGAAAACGGGAGTGAGTATATTATGTGTCGAATATCTTGCTTTGTCAGCAAGACTCATAGAGAGAAATGGACAACCATTAGCTAGCCCATGTTAAAATACAAAGTATTTTGTGAAACAACCAATCCAACTTGCAGAGCCTGCCAAAACAACGTGGACAGTAAAAATAACTACCTTTGTTATTTATAGAGATTATACAGATACCCACCAACAATTTGATATATAACTACTCTGTTCTAAATTCTGGCTCGAAATTGCGTAAAAGCGTAAAAGAAACTCAATTCCGATTGGATTTGAAACGCAGAACAGCATTGCGATCGGAAATGACATGTTCGCAACAAAATAAAAATGGATTCAAGTATGTCAAGTTCAGCAGTTTTATTTATAACAGTGTGTGAGAAGCACCCGGACGAAAAAGTTGGGCGCAGGACTCTGGGCAACCACAGTAATCCTTTGCAGTTATCTGATTCAGCGTAAGTAGCAACTTGTATGGTTTATTTAAGATCATTTGATAATGTTCCTTTTAAATTTATTGCAAAATATTGCTTAAATAAGGTGACATTTAATATGATTTTAAATTAAGTTAAGCCTTTTGCTCTTCGATTTACGATTCCTACAATTATTCAACTGATCACAACTTTACGGTTCCTGGCCGAAGTAGGCTATCAGCGTTTAGTGTGGAAAATGATACGAACATACGAGTAGCTTTAGGAAGAATAATGTGTTGAAAGTGGTTCCAACATTTTAAACCATATGGAACGACTCCTATGCCCAAAATTGATTAAGCTTGCCATGTCTGGTTGCTTCTCCATAAACAAAAGCAACGCGGAGTTGTGGGCAGTATTCTTGTGATGTCCCCAATTCCGATCAAAATCGGATTTCAGAACAGTGCTGATAGATAGCTACTAACTGGTGTGCTGTGCTACGCCTTGGTAGCAATTATTTGCAACTTTTGTTGCGTGTTTGTGTGTTCGTTTTTTTGTGTATCACGTTTTTTTTAGGGACTTACACAGCAGCGTCCTCTGGTGTTTGAAATATAGCAAAATAGATAGCCAAAAAAAGTTGTCCGTACTCGAAAATTCTTAAATACAAATTTGCATGGAATCAAATGAGCGGTCCTATGAGTTTTTCACAATTCTTTTCGAGATTTGTACTACAACGCCTTCTAGAGTTCGAGATAGAGAAAAATAAATAAATCCAAAATACTCACAGTACCTGGAAACCTTTATTTACACATTTTCACGTAAATAGATGAGCGGTCTAGCAGTTTTTATCGACTTTTTAAGAGATTTGTACTACAGCGCCCTCTGGTATTCAATATAGAGCAGACTAGATAAGCCTACAACCTTCGCGTCAGTGCAAGCAATAAGTTGACAATGTTAAACACACAAGCAACGTACATTAATTTTTGACGTAGAATTAAGTCATGCTCGGAGGTTAATAGGGTGGTTAATTGTGACCAGAAATCATTTTTATGTCACACTTTGAGCCTTAAAGTACTAATTGTACAATGTTGATGTAAGCACTTGTTGGTCGAGTTGATCCTCACTTGAAGAAAAATTCATGTTTGAACACTCTAACTTATATAAATTTTACACAATTACATGAAATATCAAGCCAACATTTGATGTTTCTGCTTGCTTTGTTTCGACCGAACTGGTTCTTGTATATGATACAATTAATGTACTGAGTGTTGCTGCTAACCGCAAGAGGGCGTTGCCAGTTAAAAAAAATGGCAAAGATCGACAAATTAATGAACACAAACTTTGAAACCTAACGAAATAATTTAAACGTTGTGTCATTGGGGCTATTCACAATCTTGAGTATTTTACAAATTTGTGCAATTGTTGTGCAATTGTAAAAATTTTCTATCAATCGTGATCTGCATTCTTCGGTTTACTTTGCAATACTTGTTGCAAAGCATGAAATTCACAGCTGATTTTCAGCCTTATCAAATAAGTAATTTAGTGCTGGCTCTAATTAGTGCCTGCTCTAAAAAGATTTTTTTAGCATAAGGTTAGCAGAGGCTACAGCTGGTACTAAATTTAAAAGCTGACGCCAAAATTTAATATCGGTTTTTAGAAAGGCTGACTGTTTTTTAATGAGTTTTTCATTGGGTTGCTCCCGTTTAATTCGTTTTTTATTTGCTTATGTTCCATATCTTTGTTTTTAGCGAATTGTTTTTTTGGCAATCAGCTGTCGGCTTAGAGACCATTATTGTATATGTATAGCAAATATAAACTATGGGTTTTTAGTGTTGCATACTTACACAAGCGTAGTAAGTGTATTTCTGTGTATTTTTGTGATGCAAGACCATTTGCACAAGATTGTGAATAGCCCTATTGTTTGTTTTTGGAAAAGCTTTGGCATTGCTCTATTTATCATTACAAAGAGAGTGTAAGAGCAGGTATGAGTAAAGTAGAAAAGCGATAACGTAATTTTTTTATTCTACACAGAGCAAAAAACCACCACGTAAAATCAAGAAGATCCCCTTATTGAGCTTTTTTATGAGGTTTTCTACTTAATAATACCAAATAAGAAGAATTTTCCATAGAGAAATCTTCTTATTTCAGTAGAGAAAATCTTATTATATATTATCAAACATTGCCTAATACGATTCGTTATTGAATGAAGGAAATGATGTGGAAATATTTTAAATACTATTGTCAACTCACTCACTCATCTCAACTTAGTTTAAGAAGAGACCACTTAAAACTAAAAAGAAAATCTTAGACTTTTTTTATGTATACATGAATACATGGAACTGGAATTAAAATGTTTTGTTGAACATTCATAATTAAAAAAATTTTGTGAAATTTCTATTTATATTTTACTATTTTGTATATTTCCTATAAATAAATAAATAAATAAGTAAGATTTCCTATTTAAATATCACGAAGATAACGTTTAAAGTTAAAAATAATATCACATATTTTTAAAAAGATTTTCTTATAGTTTTAAAAAGTTTGCTTTTAAAAAACAAGAAGATTCTTCTTGAAACTATGTGATTTATAAAAAAGACGACAGAGTTTTAATAAGATTTTCTCTATGGTTTTAATAAGACAGTGTTTATGAATGAAAATCATAGAGAATTCTTCTCTATTTTGTTCTATTTTAATAGGTTGTTTTGGCTCTGTGTATAGCAAGGGAAAATATTCAGGTAGGTGAAAAGGCATACACATGCACGGCTATAGTTCTCATTTACGATACTATCGAAACTATCTTTTTTTATTTTGTATGTAATACTTTATATTACCATATAGTATAATTTATATTACTTAAAATAATAAAACTTTCTAATATATGCCTTAAAATATTGTAGTTAAGTTTATTTTTTACTGTTTAGAAGAACATTTTTAATTTTTGTTTTCTTTTTTAATATTAAATGAGCTTAAATTTGCATAATAAGCTCTAAATAATATTTAGATTCACTTTGTTTCTGTGAATCTTGTACAACTTTCATATTATAATTTTTTTGTAATTTGGTTTTGATTTCTATAAATGTAAAACACTTAAGCCAAGCTACAGGCTTTTTGGGAGCAATTCAATTAAGGTATATTGGGGTTCAACAACTAGGTTAACTACGCGGTCAATATATGGGAAAATCTTGGATTTTTTTTCTTAACAAAACTTATATAGCTATATACAATACAATCAAAATGTTAAACTATTTTTTTGAAGAAATGGTAACACAAAATTGCATTCATCGAACATTTTCACTTTGTTTGATGCCAAATGTATGTATATTTTGATCAGTTTTGCTATATACATATATTTCGTATGCTTGTGAAACAAATTGAATTTAACGAACAAAAAAAAAAAAAAAAACGAGTCTAACACTAACTACTACAAGCTGGCAATCTTAATCCTCATTGCTTTTTTTAATGTTTTAATGTATTATTTTTAAATTATCCAATATTTTAAAAATTATCCAATTTCTCAATGTATAAAGTATGTGAACCAAACTAAACTCTAACAAATACATTTAAATACTTCAAATACTCAGTTGAACAAAATTGAATAACATAGTAACTTTAAGTTTAGAAAAATAAGTAAATTTTAAAAAAACTTTGTTACATTTAAGGAAATACTTTTCAAAAATAATTACTTTGTTTTGCAATACTTTTGTTTTAATCAACATTTTTTACCGAAAAAGCAGCATTATTCCTCCAGAGAATGATTGGAAATTATTATGGCGGTTGAGCTGAGTATCCGGATCATATTTAATATTTCCAAAAACCTTTATATATATATGTATGTATATTTTATGTGCACACATAATTTGTATATTATATATTCATATGTTTGTTTATTTCATTAGTTATTGTGGGGATTATTTGACGTTTTTTTATGAATTCCATTGTAAGAATTTATTAGTTTTTTCTTTTAATTAATTTTGAGTTTTGTGAAATTTACAATAAAAAAAAAATAAATCAAGAACTATTATGTTTATTTAAACAAATATTGTACTAATATTTATTGTATTTAGCTATTTTTGTCAGGCTGTATTGTTAAAAAAAAAAAAGAAAAAAATGTGCTAATATTGAGTATCATAAAACTATGTATAATATATATTTTGAAAAAAATCTATCTCTAAGTTTGGCTATTTTGTGTCATGTTGTGTAACAGTGTTTACAGTATCTTAAGCAACTATCACGCAATATCTTGCATATAACAGCGCAAATTTCATTAAACTGATAAGCGGTACGAGGTGATTCTTTAAATACTTCTTGTTGAACGTATTTGAAAAGATGGATCCTCCCATAATATAGTCGTAAAATAATTTAAAATTTAAAATGATTTATGAAATAATAGAGTGAAACGAAACCTTTCAGTCATTAACTATGAGATAAGAAAGGATTTAGTATTATGATTGGTGTTGTAAATAGTAACTGTGTTTTGTAAGTAATAATGCAGATTTTCGCTACATAAAAGGGATAATAGTTAAAATTTTCATAGTGGAAGAAATCTTAAAAACTTTATTACCAGACCGAAATTGTATTCATTGACTCATTTTTGGTATGCTAAACCTCTCATTGAAAAAATTAACAAAAGCTGATTATCTTGTTGAAAATAACAGCGATAGTTTAAAAACTTTTCAAAGCAATACTTTTTTTGCTAAACGAAAAAAAGAGAAATGCCAGCCAACAAGCAACATGTGCCGTCTGTCCAGCACCTTTTGCAAGAAGGCAGTATCTCTACAGCATAAATATAATATAGTTTCATTAAAATATATATCAGGTCATTTCGTGGCTTTTGCACTACATGTGTGGCTTTTCTTATAGTAACAGAGGGGTTCAAATTCATGTTTTAGGTGTGCGAAAGAAGACTGCAAATATCGTCTATTTTTACCAAATCAGCAAGTGTATTCAATTCTCCAGAATCTTCTTTCATATTTTTTTTGAGCAATAGAAACGATAAAATTTGAAGTACAGGGCAGCCTTCAGGTTGTGTATTAAAGGTCTGCAGTGAAACATCCATTTTACTTGTACAAACAAGTCTAACAAATAAGAACCTGATATTATTGGTACAAATACAACAAATAGTAGAACTAAACACAAAGTTATATGTTTTGGATTGAGCAAAGAGCGATCATCTCTTTTTCTGGCTCTCATTGTAGGGTAAGTTTTTTCCTCTATCTGTTATACTAAGTAAAGTCCATTCAATATGGATATTCCAGAACGTTCTTTTTGTGTTAATTTCGTCGTCATTCCGTGAAAATTCTTTTTCTTTCCCTATTCCGAAATATAGCGACATTCTTATTAAGAATCTTTTTTATCTGATGACTAAATGTGTTGGAATCGTGTCAAGACAGAGGCACCCTTTTTTTAGCGCCCCCACTCTACCAGCCTGCAATTTTTAAATTTTTTTGTTGTTTCATTATTTTGCGTACTAGTTTTATTGAAATATTAATAAACATAAAGTAAAAAACGGAAGGTAAAAATATTATTAGTTTTATTTTTTATTTAATTTCAAGAAAGTTCCAAAATTGGTCACTTTAATAATATAATAATAATAATAAATGATAATACAAATTAAAATACACTGTACTTATATAAAGGGTTTCTTTTATTGTGTTATTGAAATAACTCGCTCTTTATTCTTTGTTTTTTCTTTTTAATAAATTAACTTTATATTAAAAAATTTTAAATAACTTAAAGTAAATTACAAAACGCACGTTAATATTCACACCAGTAAATTTGATTGCATTCATTATTCTGACACTGTTTTCTTAGAATTGATGTTTATTGAAAAAATATATAAAACGACCTTAAAAATCATTATCAGGCTTTATGACCACTTATGAGACGGGTAAAACGTCTACAGAAGTTTTTATTTTTTTTTTTTTTATATGATTTATATAATTCGTTATTGAATTGATTTTTTAGTTTTGGAATCTTGTTAAAGAATTGCTTTTTATAGTTTTGGCGACTCGTTAACGAATTGCTTTTTGTAGTTTTGGCGACTCGTTAACGAATTGCTTTTTTCGATTTTGACGATTCATTAACGAAGAAGAAATTTCTCCCGCTCACGATATTATAAATGAATCGCTACTAATAATTGCTAATGAATGAAATGTACTAGAATGCGATTCGGAAACGATAACATTAGTGAATAATTTTGTTTGTTGGGAAGTGAACGCCAAAGTCCTCACACATACGCTACGTTTAGCGTCTATTTTCTTTCCCTGGTTTCCAAAGTCACACAGATGTGCAACTAGATCATCGACGCAAATGTGCGTTCATAAAAAAAAAATAAATTATTGTAGTTTCAACATTAAATATAATAATATAATACATAGAAATTTCGAGAAAATTTCAATGCGTTTCAATTTTAAAGATAATTATGTGGTGAACAGAAAATTTCGGATCACCCGTATACATTACGGCTATATTACTAATACACTTTTTAACAAATGTAGCGTTTTAAAGTTAATTTGTCAAAAGATCAACTAAGATGTAGACTAAAAAGTATTTTACATTTAGATAACTCTGTGTGTATGCATAGTTAGTGAATATATCTGTATTGTATCTGAGCCCAATCCATACTTTGGCGGTATGGATTAACATATTTTGGGTCATTTCTATTCACATTGTTGATATATTTTCATGATTTCTGGGTCATGGCTTCGAATTAGTTAATGCTAAGAACGTGTGAAAACGTTCACTTAAATGTGGTTTAATGAAATTTCGCTGTATCTTTTTGATGCATTGTAATGTAGAATTAAGTTTTGTAAGAAACCTTTTATATGGCTAGTTTAGACCCTTCTAAATTGTCTGTTGTTCCTCTTATATTTTCTCTACTGTGTGTATGTTAAAGTGTGTTAAAGTCACAAACAACTATATAAAAACTATAATAGCTAAAATTTGTCTAACGGTTATGTTTGAGTCTAAACTTGGACTAAAACTGAAAATGTGTAGTAGTGTAGAAACTAAACCAGTGATCTTGAACTGAAAAAAGTGTATCTAAATATTTGAAATTTTATGTTTTTTTTTTTTATATTGAAACCAAAGTAGATATGGTAAAAAAAAAAATGAGGATGGGATTGTATTAATATTGGTGATATTGAGTAATTTTTTTTTTTTTTGTGAACTTACCTGCATGCCGATAATGGCATAAATAAAAAATAGCATAGCTATTAATAAGCAGACATATGGAAGTGCTTTGAATGACTGTACGAAGGTCCATAAAAGGATTCGTATCGTATATCCTTGCCGGAGCAATTTTATAAGACGTGCCGCACGAAATAAGCGCAGGAAGCCAACGTTGATTGAGTTCGACTGTAAAATATTTTTGGTCAAAATACATATAGAGACGCATTAGTGGCTGCGTATGTGTGAATTTCAATTATTTTTTTTTTTTTGCTGATGAGAGCGTGTGTGTTTTTTGTGGAGTGTGATGTGTCGGTCCAAAAATTTACTAATTTACAATTAATTTTTTTATAAATTATAAATTTTCAGTTTGTACTCAAATTTTGTTAAACGTGTAATGAGGTAAAAATTTTGATTACATACTAAAGATAAAAATTTTTTGAAATTATAATAGTTAGAAAAAAAAGATGAAACTTTCTTAAATTATTGGGCTAATTTAACATCAATTACGCAGTAGAATAAAAAATAATCAAAGAATTTTATTAGAAAAAATGTTTTAGTACACATTCGCACAACCGCAAAATTGCATTGACTTTTTTTATTGTTGTTATTATATAAGCAAAATATTAAAACAACTTAATAAATTGAAGTAAACAAAGCTTAATATAATAATATAACAAAAACCGACAATGCAATTATATGTTAATTTTACAAATCTCAGCTAATATGAAAAATATATAATAATTATCTTAAGCCAATGCAAAATAATAATATTTTTCTCATTTTTATTAAAAGAGAAAAAAAAAAATAAAAAATAAAAAAGCCTTATTTTATAGCTGATATATAACGAGTTTAATTCTTAAAATAAGAAAATTCTAATAAATTGTTAAAAAAAAAAAATCAAACAAACTCAAATGTTTTGTCTGGGTTTAGTTTTTTGATATTTTCTGTTCTGTAGTCCTAAAACTGTATTTTTCAATGCGCCTCAAATTGACCGTTAACAACTAACGGTAGGCCATTGAAAAATCATCGACTTAGCTGACCAAAATATTTTACGCATCAGCCTTAAGCTTTGCACAGAGTGGGCGCAAAGCTTAATTCCGATGTTATGACGTGTACCGCCTCGCAGTGGCTCCTTTGGATACTACTTGAAACAAGTTACATTTTAATAGAAAAAAAATATTTATATAAAAGAAAGTGTGCAAAATGAACTTGTTTCAATGCAGTTTTATTATTTTTATAAAAATTTCTATTTATATTTTATAAAAACAATTTCAAATGCGACGTCAATACTAAAATTATATAGGGATATTTTTAATAGATTGTATGCAGTATAGTGAAAAATTAGCTTTTAGAAAAAAGCTTCTTCTTATTGGAAGCACTTGATTTAACTACAACACTGTAAAAAAAGGGTTGCATAGATGGGTTCAATAGTTTTATATTTACTATATATATGTATATATATATATAGTAGGAGTAATAATTAAAGGTCTAGTATATAGTTCTTGTTTTAAGCCTAAAAGCATTGGAAACTACTTTTTTTTATATTTGGATATAAGCATAGTTTTTGGTTTTGAGGTTTAATAATAGAGTTTTTTAGAACTATAAATTTGCTGATATTTAATATTTACATAAAATAAATAGTGTTCTTTTATATACCAAATATGTGTTAATTCTAGCAAATACATAGCGAGTTTTTAGCAGTTTAAGGATTCTTAACTGATTTTGCAAATTTAAAGCATTTCAATACTCTTGCTTATGCCCGTATGCCACTTAATTTTTTTTTGTCCAATTTTAAAATCTGAAAACAAGTGGCGCGTGGGCAGGACAGACATATTTTTTAAGAAAAGGATAAACGTTGTTACTTTTTTATATCTAGTGTTTTTAAGAGCCAGATAAATTAATAAATTAATAATAGCTGCACACATCACTTCCAATTCAGCATACATTTATATTAAATAGTTTTGTTTACTCTAAAAATGTCAAATTAATTATGAACAGCACAGTAAATACCCTGTAGGAAAATCAACTAATTTAAAAGTAAATTAAATAAAACCACAACTAGTTGAAATTCTGACTTTTTTCCATAGAACGAACTAACATATTTTGTATTTTGATGTCCGCTAAAAAGGTCAATTGACTTTCGTCTGCATATATTTTCAACTACTTTTTAAATTAGTTATATTTAAACTATTTTTTTAATAACTTTAAAATAACCAATTGAAAACTATTGCTGATGGCTTAAAGTTAATAACATTTGATGAAATAACATGGTTAAATATATATAAACTTGTATTCTAATAAAAATTTGCAATTATAACATGTCAAAATCAGAGTAGTTGCCGCCTTAATATAATTCAAAGTAGTTTATCAATCACTTGTTTTTAAGTAGTATTTCAATTACTTCATATCTAATGCAATAAAAACTATTTAGAATTGAAGTGGATGCCACCTTAATATAATTCAAAGTAGTTCATGTACTAGTTTATTTTCAATTAGTTGTTTAATTCGTTGTTTTTAAAAACAAGTTAGTTTGTTCCTATAGGGTATTTGATCGAAACTTAACGAAGAACGAATTGAAAGAAACGGCAAAAAAAAATGCACAGAAAATACAGTGCGTCCTACAAATTTTTCTCCAATTTGTACCATATGCGTACTCACTCACACCAATTGAATCCATGCATTCGTGCTATTTGAACTGCTCTAGTTATAATTTTCAATGATCGATTTAATTAAGTATCATACAGGCTTTAGCAATATTTTTTTTCTCTAATTACACTAGTGAACAATTTGGAAAAAAGTTTTTGTGCAGCGAAAACGAAATTACTGGTTCGATTGGGCATTGTTTCTTTATAATATTTTTATTATTAATACTTTCCCGGTTGATTCGCATTTTTTGTTTTTTTAGAAAGAGTTTTCGCTTTTTTGAGTTTTGAAAAATATATCCCCAGTTATGATCGTGTGACTCCAAAAAAATTAATTAATATTACAAATTCTATACATATTTACAAATAAAACATTTGTACCTTTCATCGAAGCTATCGCTTATACTAATAGGACGTTTTTTGTAGAAATTTTTTGAAACCACATTTCATCTTCCGGGGATTCATGTGCTCTACATGCAAAAACTAAACAAATCGAAGCTTAAGTTTGAATGTATTTTTTTCAAAAACTGTACGATGAGATTTTTTAAATGTCTCACCACAAATTTATGTTAAAATGACAATACCAATCACGTTTAAAAGGACATTTTCTAAGGGTAAAAAAATTCACTTTGCTCTAAACGTCATTTCAAACTTATTTTGATGTGAACCCATACACGTAGATCAAAGAAGCAATAATAAAAAATTTCACACATTTAAAATTGTTGGTCAACAGCAATACATTCATTTACAGAAGCAACAAAGGAAAAAGATATTCGTGAAGCTTTTTAACAAAAATAAAAAAAAAAAATATATAAAAATTTACAAAAAACTAAAAAAAAGAGAAACTATTTGTGAATTAACTACAACCTTTTTCATAACTTTTATGTTTTTTGTTTTATAACTCTAATAATATTTAAATTTTTAAGAATTCTATTTTTCGAGCTCTAGGGTATGTTGCTTTCTGAAGAAAACAACAACACCCTGTATTATGTATAAGTAAACTTAAACTTATAACTTAACCTAGAATCTAAAGTAGGTTTAGTATAAAAATAAGTCAGAAGTTTTCTGGACTCCCGGACTTCCCGAAAACTTTTTCTCACTCTTAATATTTCCTTACACCGGATTTGCAAATTGCTTTAAAATTCAGCAAACGCACAACAAGGGTTAGAAGGGTGTATTTGGATATTCTTGACTAGATGTTTTGTTAATAATAAAACTGACAATAATATCAATCAAGCTATGTACGCAAATTCTTCGTCATTCTTAAAATACCTGTTATTTTCAACAGAATCTACTTTTTCACTTTCTTTATAATTAAAAATAATAAAAAAAAAAATAAAAAATAGTTAATTAAAAAATAATAACTAATCACAACTATGTTTGCTAAATGCACGTAGAGCAAAGTTGTTTTCGGTAATCAAGAACAAAATTTTGTACTGAAGTTTTGCTCTATACGCCATTGAATGGGGTGTGTGGGGCAAGTGGTCACCAAAAATTTCTGTTAGAAGGGATATAGAGCAAAATGAACACGAAATATCTCAGTTTCTGGAAGCAATAGATAAAAACAGATTGCAAATTGGAAAAATTTGGTATCAAACACCCGGAATGGTACCATTAATTCAAATTTTTCAAAATGGCGCATGGAGCACATGAATCTCCGCACGAAGATATGTATATGAAAGAATTTAAATTATACCCAGAATTACATTTCCCCATTTTAAGTACGAATTGTTATAATTTTGATGTATATTTTGGTTTTGTTTTCTCTTTGTTGTTAAAAACAATTTTTACGAAAATTTTAAGCTACAAAATATGTTCGCATCAGGTTTTAGCGAAAATTCTCAAAATTGCCTGCACCAAAGTCAACCTGGGGGTCAATTCCCGTTTTGCGTTAAAGTGAAGTGAAAAAAAACTTTTCACAATCGTTTTCATTTGACGTCTTCACTTTTTCACTTCACTACGCACAAAAACGCGATTCTTGTTCGTCTAATGGAAAGTAGTTGCTGAATAGCATATAAGAGGTGCTGAATGCCTATTAAACAAAGCTTTTATGAAAAAATGTAAACAATGTATAAGAAAGAAGGAAACTTTTGCAAAAATGACTTCATCATTAATTTCATTTCATTTGCGCAGAAGATATTGGAAATAAATAAATATGAACAAGATAAGTTTTGCGACAGCATAAAACAGCCAAAAGTAGTAAAGCAAATAATATTTACTTGTTATTGGCAATATCAACATTTTCCTCTAAATAGTTGATAAGATACTGTTTCTGCGTACCGCTTGTTCTTTTTCCCTAAGCTGCTTTTCTTTTCACATTATTTATCTTTAATTTAAAGTCATTTTCTGTCCATAACGTGCGTTTGCTACCGGCGTTAACTTTCTTTCCATTTCAGCGAAAAATGAACAGCTGTTGTCCTTTTAGCACACAACGGGAATCGCATTTTCCGTGTAAAGGTGAAAACATATTTCACATGACGATAACGCAGAACAGGAATTGACCCCCTGGTGAGTTGGTACTAAAAAAATTCTACAAACATTAATAACTTAATTAGAAGGTATAAATGTCTCATTTGTAAATATGTCTGAAATTTTTAATATGAATAAAATCTTTTGGAGTTATATGATCATAGCTGGGGACATATTTTTCAAAACTTAAACAAAAACGAAAAATTCCTCTAAAATAAAAAAAAAACGCCACGCACAAATGCTGTTTGTACGTGTTATTTGTTAATTAATTTCTTTAATTATTTTGAGAAAATTCGAATTTATTCTATAGAACTTAACATTACTTTAAGGCTTGAATATATAAGCGTCACAAAAATTAAATAAATAAGGATTCGTTTTTGCTATATGTAAAAATCAATTCTTGTAAAGTCCAAGAATTTCAAAAATAAAAATAAGACTGAGAAAATTTTAAGCACCATGAAATTGAAAATCGAAAAAAGTTGGTATCTAGTTTTTAACTTATTATTGAAGGATATTTTGTAGAATTTGCTTTCAACTTCTTTGAATAGATAGCCGAAGTCTGAGGATCAATAGAGCTGATTTTATAGTCTGAGATGATATTCGTAGAGAGAACATTCTTTCTTTCCGACACACAAGGGATTCGTCACTATAAGTCTCAATTTAAAATTGGAAATACTCGTATATAGTCGCACCTGATAAGTACGGAATCTTTAACAATATCCAATGAGTCAATTATTTCATATTTAAGAGTCAAGTTATTTTGAATAGTAAGAGTGGTAGTGTAACCAGATCAATAGAGTAATTTTCAAGGCCATTGTGGAAGAACTTTTGAAAGCCTAAACATAAAATATATCCATTTGTCTTATTTAAAAACAAATTAAATAAGAATTACATTTTTCATATGAAAAAACTTACAGAGTTTTATTAGTATTTATTGTTATTTCTTTTCTTATTTTGCGCTTATCTTATGAATTCTAGTTTTTCTAATACTAATTTTTTTTTTCGCTAATTCTAAAAATTGCAACAAAATGAAAATCTATAGATAAGATTCACGTCGCGCATCACATTGAAGAGATAATTACAGATTAAATTTTCGGAGTTTTTTAGCATTGCATTCATTGCCAAATGGTTTGTACTATTTTTTCCAACTATAATAAAAACGATGCACGCAACTGTTCATAAAAATCGGACTGCTAACTTCGGAGGGTTTTCCCTCAAAAACAAAAATTGTAACTTGCAGACCTGTATTTTATAAGGGAAAAATTAGAGCAAATCATATTGACGTGTACGTGGTCATAGATTCCAAAAGTGATTCCATAGTGATGAAAAAGTTTTGATCGCTCAGAAAATTTAAAAAGAGAGCGCTCCTGTTTTTTTTTTTCTTCACGAATGAGTTGAATAATATTGATGAGGAGATCTGCAATCTTTTTCGTCACTTGCGAGTTTTTGTGAACACTGAAGTGTTTGCACGAACTAACCGAAGAGATCAAAAGATATAAAAATACTCAAAAATAGTGATGCTTCGGTATGACCTATGCAATTCCAGTTACCCGATAAGCCCGGGTGCTCGAAAAGCTCAAAAATCAAGAGCTCTTATAAACAAACAAACAGTTTGGAGTGTAGATTAATGGTTTTTTATCTGATATATTTTTATCTTTTCAATTCAAAAAGCAATGGGACGAATGCTTAAAGCTTAATAGATGTTACGAGTAAATTTTGACAAGTTATTATTGTATTACTGGGACTTATATTATTAAATAGAATTTCAGTGCTATACGTGTAAAAAACTATTGTCTAAGTGCTCGATTCTCAATGTTCCAACTGCACAGTGCAGCAAACTTGTAATTTTTGGCCTGGTATACGATATTTCCTATGCTTAAATAAATTTCGGGAACGCTAATCACAAAACTGAAGTTAATTTTTATCCATCATATGTAAGCTCTTCCACAATCTGGACTGGAAAACATTAAAGAAAACTTCTTATTTTGAAAGTGTTCTTATTTTGAGAGGTGCGGAGAAATAAGTTATTTGAATAATAAGATCAAGAATTTCAGCCAAGACACTTTTGCTTTATGTATGAATCCTATCCTATCCTTTAAATAGAAATTTATTGCTCCCATTTTTTAAAATTTAAAACAAATAAATAATCTCCAATTCTTTTTAAGGAAATGATTAATAAATATAGGAAAAGCTGTCAATGCAAAAATTTTTGATCATATTACGCTTGATGACTTTGTAAAAAGCGCAAGAATAATATGTAAAGAAAGGATTGCGCCAAGCAGTGAGCAAAAATTAAGATTCCTGGGCATCTACGTCACGTGTGCTTGTCAACCTTATGTTTTTCCTTTTGTGCACCTCATTTGTTCATTTGTGTTCTTATTGAGTTTGACTAACACAGCTGACGTCACCACAACATCCCTGTAGGAAAATCAACGAATTTAAAAGTAGTTGATAAAGTAGTTTTTTGTCAACCACAACTAGTTGAAATTCTGACTTTTTTCCATAGAACGAACTAACTTATTTTGTATGGTGATGTCCGCTAAATAAGTCAATTGACTGTCGTCTGCATATATTTTCAACTACTTGTTAAATTAGTTACATTTAAATTATTAATTTTAATTGCTTTAAAATAACCAATTGAAAACTATTACTGATGGCCAAAAGTTAATAATATTTGATGAAATAACATGGTTAAATATATATAAGCTTGTAATCTAATAAAAATTTTCAATTAAAACATGCCAACATCAGAGTAGTTGCCGCCTTAATATAATTCAAAGTAGTTTATCAATCACTGGTTTTTAAGTAGTATTTCAATTACTTCATATATTGAAGTGGATGCCGCCTTAATATAATTCAAAGTAGTGCATATACTGGTTTATTTTAAACTAGTTTTTTTATTAGTTGTTTTTAAAAACAAGTTAGTTTGTTCCTATAGGGATTGGCTGATATGCGCTAGGCTTTATATATACATATATAGGTGCCTATATATCATACTTGTTTAAAGCGTCTAGTCTGTATCTCTGCAAATAAGAATTATTCTCTTCAGATATTGAAGACCCCCCTTTTTTTTCTTCGAGTCTAGATTGCTTGAGAGCTACTTAGATGTGATGCTTTAAAATAAGTTTCAAAACTGTGATCAGCTACCTCAAATTATTTTTGAGCGATAGAATTTTCAAATATCAAAAATAGTTATAAATTATTATATTTTTTTTGACAAAACCAATTTTCTGTCTGGTCTGAAGATTGAATTTCTCATTTTATTAAGAAATTTATTTTTTAGATTGATGTTTGATTGTTTTTTGATTTAAATTTGTTTATTAGCGTAAATTTTTATGTTTCAAACATATACTTGTATAATTATATTTTACATATATTGTTAATTTTATAATTGTAAAAATGTTGTATTGAGATTTGAAATGTTTTAAATTTGCTATCTAAGCTAAAAAGGTGATCAAGATTTTATATAAAAATACAAATTAAGTAACTAGGATAGACTAAAATAGATAGAAGTTAGAACTAAATTTACTATTAGAGGTAGAAATACTTATGCTTAAGATGAATTTAAATATTTATACATACATAGATAGATAGTGAGGCAAAAGGGGACGGGGTAGTATAGAGCTAATGCTAGAACGCTTAGCGTAGATAACAAATAAAGTTGAATTTTTTATGTTCAATGAAGTAATAGACGTAATATTCAGAGATTATTTCTTACAAGGTTTAAGCTTACACATTTTCAAGAAAATGGGGTAAAAAATTTAAAATTTTAGAATATGTATCAACAACATGTAGAGCAAATAAAGCAGCTAGAGAGACTTGGTAACAACAAAACAACTAGCTAGTAAAGCTTTTAAGCCGTAGGTTTCTTTAAGCATTTTTTTTAAGTTTTTTTTTTTTGGAATGGAAAGGAGACGCAAGTGTAACACTGTAGAGGGGGTATATAGCGATATTGCTTATGTAGCTGGTGTAGGTATGGCGATATGGATGTATGTATGTATATAATTTAAACAATGTTATGATAGGGATTTTGAGCAATTTCAACGTTTACTTACGTCCTGTTTAATCAAGTATTTTAAATTCAAAAAATTTTGAATTGTTTTTGATTTGTTGATGGTTTGTTTGGCATATGTTTATGTTGTTGTTGTTGTTGTTGTTGTTATTATTATTATTATAATTGTTGTTGTTGTTGTTGTTGTTGTTGTAGTAGTAGTAGTTATTGCAGTTGCAGATGATGAAACAAATGTGTAATTGTTTAATTTGAAGTGCATATAAATACATATTTAATTGATATATATTGATGTTTGATAGTTTTTTCCGAATATTTTTTTTTTTCGAACATTCCAAGAACAAACATTTTTGCCGAATTTTTTATACAACAAGCAGCCATTCAACAATATTTATGAATAGTTTATTAAATGCACGCAAGCAAAAACGCATTCACAATACAAATTATTTGAAGTTTATGTTTTTTAAATGCAAAGTTTTGATTATAGTTTTTTTGTATTTAAATTTTGTTTTTCATATAGCATTCCGTACAAATCATAATTAATTTCGTCCCATACACAGAAATTGTTGCAATTGTTATGACAGCAAATAGTTTGTTGTGCAATTTGATTTTGAATTGTAAACGAATTGTAAACGAATGTTGATATTTTTTCATAGGTCGATTTTGGTGTTGTTTTTTCGATTTCGATTTTTTGATATTCGTTTCGATACGTTTGAAAGTTTTGTTGCAATAGAGAAGAAGAAATATAAAGAAACACATAAGTTGCATTATTTGATTTTGCAAGACAAACAATTTATTTTTATATATTAAAACGACTCAAAATACAAATTCTAAAATAGAGTTTAAAATATTTTTGGCAACAAAAACATTAATTGTAGTCACAAGAATAACATTGAAGACAAATTTCAACAAAATTAAACGCTAAAAACATAGCGCTGGCAACACAATTTTTACAAAATATTTTCTGGCAATACTCAACTATTTTTGTCTAAGAAAAAAAAAACTAAAGAATGCTATGCAACTACAAGTATATGGTATGGGACAACGTATATAACAAACAACTTTTACAACATAAACGCTACAAACAGTTGAGAAAGATGATCGAGCTACTAGATGAGGTAGCAGTTAAATATGGTTGAAAATTGATATTTCTACTCCATAATAAATCAATGGAAAAAAGTGCTTGGCTATGTTTATTTTGGTGTTTTGTTTCACTAGTGGTAGGGTGGTTTGGTATAGAAATATAAATATTAAATGCGGACTGATGGGCAATAACTGAGTAAGTAAAATTTTTAGTATTTTGCAAATTTTTTGCTTCCAGATGAAAATCGGAGATAAAGACTTTAATGGTGTATTGTTGGTCTAAATAATGCTTTTATCGCCCATCTTAAGTAATGTAGGGTTGTCTATTGAATATAAGGTTTCTAACTTAATACTGTCTAGCCGTAAGCCTTAAGTTGATTTAAAAAATATTAAACTTCAACTGTTCAAGATTAATGATTAATTCAAAATATTACAAAAAAACTGTAAAGGTTTGTTATAATTTGCTTGAAAACCTATGTTTTCATTTTATATCATAACATATTCAATACATTTTTTTTAGTTAATTTTTATTTTAGTTTGATTCATCAGGATGCTGGAGAAAAAAGAAAACAAAAAAGAAAATCATCGCCAGATTCTTTAGAGAATAATTTTTGTTTGTAATTTTAAATATTCTCTGATTTTTTCTTTAGTTTCAACATTCTTGTCTTTAATTTTTCTTTCTTATTTTTCTACTTGTCTGGGTTTGACTACTGAACAATGATTTGAAATAGTTTTTAAAACAACTTTTTCACTTAAACTACTCGAGCTTAAGATAAAATCTAAAATCTAGACAACATACAGCTAGCAATAAAAACTATATTGTACTAGAAACTTTTTTCGAACTACATATATATAATGTAAATGTATATTATATATGAATTTTGATTATGTTACTAACATATATGTATGTATAGTAAGAGCGTGATTTTAAATATTACAATATAAATATTTTAATATTATATTTATACAGCGCTTTATAAATATGTACAACCCATCGAAGTATTTCTTTGTATTTGATAAACTTATAATAAAAAATAACGAAAAAAATTGTTCGTAAAATTATACAAAATCATTATTAAAATAATGATAAATCGTGCTGTAACCATGATGCAAAGTGTTTTGTTGGTATCGTTAACTATTTTAAATTAAAAATTATAATTTAAACATAAGAAATCTTACTATATATCATGATATTTTACCAACTTATTGGCTCATAGTTGTCAAAAATTGGATGTAGTTGAAAGGTTTTGTTTTTTTTTATTTTTTATTCGAAAGTTTTGTTTGTTTTTTATTTATTTTTTTTTTTTGTTAATAGTAAAAAAGTTTGTTGATTAACTTACCGAAAATAATGTTTGTATAAATTGTCTTACAATCTGAAATTTATGTGTTAAAATAGATGTTAATTATATAGGTTTTGCTGAAAATGCTTTATATAGTTTTATTGATAACGCAGAAGAAGCCTTGTTTGATTTTGCTGCTATACCAAATACGAGGGGGGTTCATTTGTACTATATTGCATACCAAAAAATGTGTACATCACAAAAGTCACCATATTGCATTCCATTGAAAGTTTTCTCTAAGTAACTAATTTTTTTTTCATCACTCAAAAATTCAAGTTCAATAATATTATTTTCCGCATATCTATTTTTAACGTTTTAATGCTGCATAATAAAATTCGCACCAAATTTTGAAGTTTTACATGCATGCCAAAATTGGTTTAAAAAAATTTTGCAAATTTTGTTTTGTATTCCAGTATGAGTTCATAACAAAAGAACAGCTGTGAACTCATACTGGAATACAAAACAAAATTTAAAAAATGTTTTCAAAACCAATTTTTTAACAAAATAACAAGAAAATAGCTATTATAGCCGAAGACCTCAGGTGCTTGTTGCTAGATTTTTAAGATTAAAATTGTAATTTTATTACCTTTTAAGCATTCAATAAAAAAAAAAAAGAACAGCTGTAGTTTCAAAAGTAATACACCCGTCCCCTTATAAAAGTAATAATTAAAAAAATTTAAAAAAGAACTAACTAAGATACTATCGCAATGATACGAAAATTCTGAGCTTTATTATGTTAATTACGGGCTGTTTTTGAAATTTATTTAATAAGTTTTACAACAAAATTTACTTTTACGGCTGATGCAACAAAAGCATGCAAGCAGATAAAATAAAATATTATTATATTGAGGCCCTATGATTCTCAATAAATTCTCAGTTGCCAGAATTTCAAAAATTAAGTAATTTCTTACCATAGAGTTGCCACCTAAATTTAAAAATTTGTACGAGTTAAAAAATACGTATTTTTTCTATAGGGGTCCCACCTAATTTAAATTTATTTTTATAAATTCGGTGCTGGAGCAAACACTTGCTAAAAATGGGACACTGAATTTGAATCCGTTGTCAGAACTTCAAAAAATATGTAGTTATTGTGTTATGTTATGTAGTTATATATTAAAAAAATCACATTTTTAAATGTTTACGAATTTGGTGCTGAAGCAAACACTTGCTAAAACTGGGTTGCTGAATCCGAATCCGTCGTCTGAATTTGAAAGTAACGTAATTTTTCCGTAGAATTGGCTCTAAAACTGTTTTCTTTTTACGGCCTAGGTGCTAGGGCGATCTGTTGGTAAAAATGGACACTGAATCCGAATCCGTTATCAGAATTTTAAAATTATATAATTTTCTTACTGTAGGGCTTACTAACTCCGCCAGGTTTCGGCCTGCCTGTCCCAAGCCAGGATAAAGGAGGAGGGTTGGTATGGGATACGTCCCATACTGTAAAAGTAGAGCCAACCAAGAGCTTGGGGTGGCGCCCATCTTGGTAGCAGGTCACTATATATATTATTGTGAAAAAAGCCTGCGAAGGTATAGCAATGGACCTAAAAACTTGTTAGCACGGGGATAGTCATACTCGTCGAAGAAGACGACCCTATCTATCCACGGCAAGGAGACATTTGAGAGATGTAAAATTGGGTGAATGAATTGAGGTGTATACAAAATGAATGCACATATATTCGATGTATTGTTTGTTGTTTAAACAAGGGTTATAGGCACTTCTTCCATGGTAAGTGAATATAAATTTCATGCCTGGATTGAAGTTGCCAGTCATGAGTAATTTAGTGCTCTAATTGGACACGGCCAAATATAAAAACCCAAATGAGTTTTTTGCCTCCTTGCTGGGATGTTGTGGAACTTCTTTGACGGGACCGAGTTGCCAAGGTGACTATCATGGGTTGGCCCTTCGGGGAGACTCGTGCTGGTTGTGGTTGTGTATATGCTACACAGGTCTAGATTGACTGGCGGGGTCGCGCAATGGTACGACCGGGCTGGCATACCTGCTTAGTATGCAAGAGATTGGATAGGTCTCGTCTACACCAGTGGATGGATGGAAGTACGTCGCTACGGAAGTCTAAACTGGTCCTACTATTGGAAGCTTGCTTTTGGTAGTAGGGCACTGGGTGATGCTTATTATACCCTAGGTCTTTGATGACTTTTGTACTTAAGACTACATGTCAGGCGTACAAATAAATTTAAATATTTTCTGTAGGGCTTACTATTTACTATTTATTACATGTTTTTAATTTTGATTATTTTGTTGCTGGCGAACACTATGTAAAAATTTTGTCTCGTTGCTGGGATGTTGTAGACCCTCATTTGGCGGGACCGAGTTGTCCAGGTGGCTATCATGGGTTGGCCCTTCGGGGAGACTCGTGCTGGCTATGGTTTGTGTACATCGCTTGCACAGGTCTAGATTGACCGGCGGGGTCGCGCCGTAGTACGACCGGTAGCCAAACTGGTACTATTAAGGGCAGTATGGGATTCTTATTGCATACTGCTTTTACAGAATAGGACACAGGGTAATGCTATTGTGCTGATGAATGTGACATCCAGTACGTGGTTGCTTTTCTAGGTGTCACTTATATGCAGTGTTCGCTTGTAAGCTATATACTGTTTTATGCAGGTCTCTGAAGAGTATTTCACTTCACTTTTTGGGTGTGCATTTTTAAAATACTATATGTTGGATTCGTGAACTATAACTCCAACGTCTTTGAACCCAGAGCAATTAAGCCTTAACGGCAGCAATCCTCTCATAAACACATAATAGTGGATTTCTGTTGGTGGTGGGGTCCTATTAGCTGTAAGGAACTCCTTTGTCAGTTCCTTCATTGATATTCCCTGATCTTCGTATGTTGAACTTATATGCGTTTAGGTTGTACGTTCTAATTCTAACGTATATGTTATTAATATGTATAATCTTCATAAGAGCAGTGCAGAGGTATATGCAAACCTTGCAGATTGCATAGACTGCATTATAAATATTCTTGACGTTAATGACGACTTTTTACTGTTGGGCGATTTTGTGTATCTAATTCAAAGACACGCCAAGAACATATATTTGTTGATAATATATGTTCTGACTTACAATAAGTGAGTTGTATTTATAATAGTCTTGAAAGACTTCTTGACCCAGTCTTAACTACAGACAGAAACAATGTTGGTGTTATTAAGAGGGCCTTTCATGCTCTAACTACTGTTGATGAATACCATCCACCATTAGAAACCACCAGAGAAAATATAGTAAATTCAAATTCAGTAGATAAGCTTAATGAATTCAATTTTAAAAAGCTGACTTTTTGAATTTCAATCATTTATTTCATAGTAATCTTGATGGAGTTTTAGAATACAGAAATGGTAATTGCCTTGATGACTCCATTAGCTTTTTTTTATATGGAACCCTTTGCTGTGTTTTCTCTTCGCAACAACAAGAACGGGGCATGTAAGAAATACGTCTGTAGCTTAGGCTCAAATAGCCTCGAAACGGCAATGAAGCAATGAACTTTTATCAAAGAAAAATTTCGTATTTTTCCCTAATTGGCGATCAAAAATTGAAAGTTATTTTATACCAGTGTTATCGCGTGAGTAATAATAAAAGTAAATCTAAGAGTGCCAAAAAAGTCATCTGAAAGTATCCACCTTACAGTAAAAAAGTAGAAAATATAATTATCTTTGCCTTTGTGTTAAAGAATAATCGCTTTGGAATTGTAAACGCATAATTTTTCGAAACATAAGCAATCTTTCGTTTACGAACTAACCATAACGTCCTCAAAACGTATCTTTTTCGAACCGTAATCGATATCGAATTTGATTGTTATCAGCGCGAACTATTCGTAAATTTTTAAATCTTCGATATCGAAGTCAGATTTTGTGCCGTGTGGGAAATAGCTGAATTTTTGTGATAATGTTGAGGTTTTTTTTTTTATATACATACATGTCTGCTCATTTAGCATTAAATATCGTCGCAAATGCAACATAAAATACGACGCATATCTTGTAATGAAAAACGCATCAACATTTTTAACAGTTTAAGCACGGTAAAATAAGCCCAAACAAGTATGCGCGGTAGCATAAGGTCAGAGCTTCTGACCACGAAGCAAATGTTAAGTGGTCCTAACTGCAGTTGCAATTTTATGCTTATTTAAATTAAAAATATTTACAGTCAGTTATACAGGCAATTTTTTTTTTAAGAAAAATTGATATATAGAAATTATATCCGATTTTATATCCGTAATTATACCGATTGATGATTATTTTGGATAAACAATAAATTCTTTTTGGCATTAATCCTATGGAATAAATTTGAAGATGTATACTATGGTTTCTTTCAGGTTTGTTGGTATTTTGTTCGCTTTGATGCAAGGGAGGCAATGGTGAGATGGTAGCACGATCAACTTGCAGTCGAATTGTACGCGGTTTGATGCGAGTACGGAAAGCGAAAAGTGAATTATTCCTGACACAGGATCTTTGACAGATTTTTTCTTTTTAATATTTATAAATAAAAATATAATTAACAAAAAAATAAAACAGCAAGATCTGTCGCCTGTGCTATGAGGAACGAGCTTTGGTACTACTTAAGTCATCAAATTAAAATAAAAAAAATCCTCTTGATAACCAACTGTGTCACGAAAGTAAAAAAAAAACTGTGATCTAATTCTGTACGTTAATATTGAACTTTCAGTAACTGTCTCATGATATCACTATGTTGAATATACTAGTTGGCTTTATGAAAAAAGACAGCTCTTGAACTACTGCTGGTATGAAGGCAGACTGCTTTTTGACCATTTGGTTGCACTGAAGAAGAGAATGTTAATAAAATAAATTAGCAATCTACCCAGAAATTCCATTATTGGGTAACAGTTTTACTTCCACCGTACGTGTCGACATATTTCTTTTCTGTGTAATTTGCATTTACGCTTAGGGCAAAAACAAAGCCCAAAGCAGGAAATGTCCTAACGCCTAAGGCGTATCTTAACGGCCAAATTCAAGAGAAATAAAATGTCACTTTGCCCAAACGAATGCCATAATGCTTCATTTTTTTTCGGGTGATATGCATTTCATGCTTTGGGCTTTATGACTTTTGGCGCTTAAAGCTTAGTATGCTGTAGGATAATGCTGACACGCGAAATTTTGGTCAAAATCAAAATTCAGAGTCAAAATTTTTGTGTGGAGAAAAACAAATTCAACAGCAACACATTCTTACTGCTTTTTTTATTGCTGAATGTCAAATTTTCGCAGCAATTAAATGTACGGACATATAAATGTCAGCGAAATTCTGACATTTTAACTCTCCACACATGGTTGTGAACTTGGCTACACTGAACAAATTTTTCCTTCAACAGCGTACTACCCAGTGAAAAAAAATTCCGCTGCCTCTTCACTGTCAAAAAACTCAATGTACTTCTTATGGGAATTTTGTTTTCGTTTCTACAGCATACTGAGCTTAAGACACTACGCCTTGTATATAATGTTATATTTGTCTACATTTAAAACATTTAGAAACGCAGCGCTTCCTCATAAAAGCAGCCATTGTTTTCTAATTTTTCAATTTAATAATATTCCGATTTAATATTTAATTTACTTTTCAGTAAAATGTTGTGGGTATTAGGCTGGGTCGAAAACAAATGTTAATAAAATAACAAATTTAATTTTAACAATTTCAGAATCCCTTTTTTGTGTATAATTTTGACTTTTACGGTGCGTGGCGGCCACACTAAAAAAATGTTTTTGTATGTATTATGACGTCTAGAAATATTTCCAGTTTATACCATGCCATAACTCTCGAAAATACTTTCCTTTTGATGCCTTTTAAGAAAACTGCTAAAAAACTGCAGATAAGCTCACTTTCTGGTTAGATGCTTTCACAATAATTTTTTATAAGCAAATTGGTATTGTGTTGCTAGCTGAAAAAGCTGTTATTGCTATAGCTTTTTAAGCTAAAAGATATTTCTAAGAATTTTCCTAAAAACTTCAAGTTTTCCTATTTTATTATATATTCCTTTTTAGTTGTTTAATTATAAGACTATTTTTGTTGTTTTGTCTTTTATGAATTGAGCTAACTTGAATTTATAATTTTCTGTCAAATATGCTAGAATTATTATCTAGCTATTAACGAAGGGTGCGAACTATAACAGCATTAAAACTTATTTAACTCAGACATACTTACCGTTATCATGTTTTTTTTTTTTTTTTGTTCCTTGAATGAGTGTTTTGTTTTTACATTTCTATTTTAAATTAATGAACAAGCATAGCCAAAGCCAGTTCCGATGTTATCTTGACCAAAATATCTATTGGCCAAATTTTATATAGCGCGATATAAAGCCAAGAGCGCAGTCGTGCAAGGCTCCAATATAATATTTTTAAAATTTAGCGCAATACTTTTTTGCATAAAGCTAACAAATGCCAAATTTTTTTGAGTAAAGGCCAACTTTTCTCTTACGCTCACCAATTTTTAACAACTTCTAAGCTTGTTTTGAATAAATATCAAATAAAATTGCTGAAAATAAAAATACATAAATAAAATATGGTTGGAATTTAAAAATTAAAAAACGTGTTTGATAAATGAAATGAAATGCTTCAAAAAAACATGCCAAAAGCTCGCTTTAACTACAAGTTACGTTGGTGCAGATACAAAGCTCTTCAGCTTTAAGTTCACAAAACAAATGATAAAAGTTCAAACAACAACTCAAAGAAAAAGACGTTCGACTGAATCAATTGGTGCGACTTGAGATAAAAATTAGAGGCAGTTATAGAAAAATATTTGCTGAAAGTGTTTTTCGATTTGGCAAAGTAGTATTATTAGAATCTAAATAAGTTTGCGGAAAGCCAAATCAAACTTAACTGAATTTGCAAAAAAAAATTATGTGTTCAACTAATTAAGAGTTGCAAAAAATAGTTAGTTTGAAAAAACAGGAAATTTTAGAAAAATAGCATAGGGGAGGATTTATTTGAATCGTTGACTTCTTGGATTTTGCAAGCAATACAAGGTAGTTTCTATGGTTTATAATAAAATTAATTTCTCAAAAATGCAAGTAAATTTTTTTTTATGGTTTAGGCAATTTTTTAGGTTTAGGAAAGCAAACTAAATATATAAAGACAAAATATTTTTAAATTCAATATTTTTTTTGTGGGATATTTTGTGAATTTTATTTAGAAAATTTTTAGAACTTTTACTTATCTCTGAGCGATCGATTGCTGACTACTTACAGTTGCGTCAGTTGGCTGTGATATATATATATATATTTTTTTTTTTTTTGAGCATAATTGCGATGTCGTTGGAGATGTTTTTGTGAAAGTTGTGGTGGTGGTGGTGGTGGTGGTGGTGGTGGTGGTGGTGGTGGTGGTCGTGATAGTGAAGGTGGTGATGAAGATTGAGGTGGTGTTGTTAGTGAAGTTGGTGGTGGTGGTGGTGGTAGTGGTAGTGAAACAGTTAATTTAAGTAATGTTTATTAAGTGTAAGTGATCAAAGTGATAATAACAGCATTTAATTATAAAGAGCAAACATCGCAGTGATATGTTTACATGTTTTTGATGTTGTTGTTGTTGTTGTTGGTAGTGGTGGATCAGTTTGCCAATATAAGTTGCATGTTTAAAAAGTTTCATTGTAAATTTTAGAAATGTTTCAATGGCAAAGTTGTGGTTGTGATGATGCAGTTGTTGGTATGTCAGTGAAAATGGCGCATGTTGGCACATTAGACAGCATTGAACAGAGTGAGATAGACATTGATCGAAGTGTAAAAGCATGAAACAGCATGATCCAAAATAATGTGTGAGATTTACGATAGAGATGCATGAAAAAGTATAGCATTAAAAGAATAGTAGTTGAGAAAGTAAAATAAAATTTAAATAAATACTAAAAATAGCATAAATAGCAATAAATTGAATAAAGAAGAAACAAAACGAAATGTTAACTAGATTAAATAAAGAAGAAACGAAAAACAGATATCATTTGCTTTAAAGCTGTTTGAAAACCAAAAATTACCTAACTCAAAATTTAAAAAATTTAAAAATTCCCCAAAAATAGCTACTAGGATTCAAATAAAAATGATTTTTTTTTTTAATTTCTTAGATGGGCTTACATTTGCTCAAATAAAACTCAAACATAAAATTTAAATTATTCATTAGATTCCAACTACTTAAAAGCATCTTAAAGTACAGTTAGTTTTTCAACATAATAAATAAGCTTAACGAGTTAAGAGGAAACCTGCTTAAATTATAGCATTCCACAAATTAACAAATACGAAAATTTCAGTTAAACGTTCAATCTATATAGTATATAAAGAAGCGTATTTTTTTGTGTATAAATTGTAAGTTATATATATATATATATTTTTCTTGAAACATTAAACGAAATAAGTTTGTCAATGATTAGTTTAAATATGAGTGATTCATGTAAGTTAATCAAAAAATATAAAAAACAAAAAAAAAAATATAAAGTACAGACAGAAGTATTTAAAAAGTTATTGATTAAAAAATAAATTATTAAAAATACCAAAAATAAGAAATTTAAAATTTTAGAACGTCTCATTCATTATTCTGCTATAAGAAAAGGGTCATAATTATCTTTTTAACAAAATAATTAAATTTTTTTCTACCATTTTGTAACTATTTCGGAAAAAATGTATTGCCCATTCAAAATTGAACCGCCTCACAGTATTTTGATCCCATACAAAAGTTGGAAAAAGTAGAAGGAGTGCTCCTACGATTATGCAATTTTTTTATGCTCGGTTGGTTTAAATCAGTCAGACTCTCCCTTGGAGTTATATTCATGTTTTATGAAATTTTGTGTAAGAGGTACATACAAAGGTTGGCCGATCTAAGCAAAAATTCGTCGGAAGGGTACTCAATTAGAGCAATAGATGTGTACTGAAAATTATTGCAATCCGTTGGACCTTAGGGGTACCTCTCTTGTACCTATATTATTTTTTACTTGATTTTGTATGGGAGGTGCATACAAAGGTTGGACGATCTTAACAAAACTTCGCCTTAAGGGTGGTCAAATAGAGTTATAGATGTCTACTTAAAATAGTAGAAATCGTTTAGACTCTAGGGGTATCTCCCTTGGACCTACAGCAACAAATATGTTGACAAAGCAAGTTAAACTGGTTGTAGAAATATTCGATTTAGACAGTTCAGGAAAACTATGTATTTTCAAGAGTCGGATGAAATCAGAGGACATTTTCGATCTTACTTTATTGTCACAATATAAGAAACCTAAATTTATAAAATTTGTAATCTTTAAAAAACAAGTAAACACTAATGATTTTGCTGGAAAATTGTAGTATTACTTTTGTACTACCAAAAGTATCCGATCTAACAAAGAAAACATAATAAATTTGAAAGCAAATATTTTTATTTTTCAACATAGTCTCCTTTCAGCTCTGCACACTTTTCCAGTGATGTTCAATAGCTTCGTTATTCTATGTAAAGTGAAAACCGTCGAGCGTCTCAAAATAGCCATCAACTGCAGATTCCACCTCTTCATTGTTGACAAATCTTTTACCACCGAGTTTTTCAAGTTTGGAAAAAGAAAATATCCCGAGGGGGCTAAATCTGTCGAATAGGGTGCGTGAGGAAACAATTCGAACTTTAATTCATTGATTTTAGCCACCACGATATTGGATGTGAGAACTGGTGCATTGGCTCGATGAAAGAACACTTTCACTCAAACAATATGTTGGCATAATACTTGTCGTTAATTGTTTTTCCTTTTTGAAGATAATCAATGAGAATTATCCCACGCGCATCCCTAAAAATTGACGCCATGACCTTGCCTGAAAATGGCAGCCAATTCTCCCCTTTCAGGGCATTGTTTCGACTGTTCCTTCATCTCATGTGTGGAGCGACGCAAAAACTTAGCTTTATCGCTGTGGAACATTTCCAAACAATCGATTGAAGTGGCCAAAATGGCTAATTTAGCGGTATTATATTAATAATTCCAAAATTAATAAGGATATTAAAATGAAACTTGACATGAGGGTAAATGCAAATGTGATAAGATTTGTAAAGTAACACATTTCTAGAATTTTTTGTTGTTGTTATTGTGGGACTTTTTTTGCTCGCCTATACTTACAACTAAAAACTAAAAAAACAATTGTTAAAAAATCATGGTAGAAGAGAGGAAAAAAAACTACACGTAAAGGGTGATTTTTTAAGAGCTTGATAACTTTTTTTTAAAAAAAAACGCATAAAATTTGCAAAATCTCATCGGTTCTTTATTTGAAACGTTAGATTGGTCCATGACATTTACTTTTTGAAGATAATTTCATTTAAATGTTGACCGCGGCTGCGTCTTAGGTGGTCCATTCGGAAAGTCCAATTTTGGGCAACTTTTTCGAGCATTTCGGCCGGAATAGCCCGAATTTCTTCGGAAATGTTGTCTTCCAAAGCTGGAATAGTTGCTGGCTTATTTCTGTAGACTTTAGACTTGACGTAGCCCCACAAAAAATAGTCTAAAGGCGTCAAATCGCATGATCTTGGTGGCCAACTTACCGGTCCATTTCTTGAGATTAATTGTTCTCCGAAGTTTTCCCTCAAAATGGCCATAGAATCGCGAGCTGTGTGGCATGTAGCGCCATCTTGTTGAAACCACATGTCAACCAAGTTCAGTTCTTCCATTTTTGGCAACAAAAAGTTTGTTAGCATCGAACGATAGCGATCGCCATTCACCGTAACGTTGCGTCCAACAGCATCTTTGAAAAAATACGGTCCAATGATTCCACCAGCGTACAAACCACACCAAACAGTGCATTTTTCGGGATGCATGGCCAGTTCTTGAACGGCTTCTGGTTGTTCTTCACTCCAAATGCGGCAATTTTGCTTATTTACGTAGCCATTCAACCAGAAATGAGCCTCATCGCTGAACAAAATTTGTCGATAAAAAAGCGGATTTTCTGCCAACTTTTCTAGGGCCCATTCACTGAAAATTCGACGTTGTGGCAGATCGTTCGGCTTCAGTTCTTGCACGAGCTGTATTTTATACGGTTTTACACCAAGATCTTTGCGTAAAACCTTCCATGTGGTCGAATAACACAAACCCAATTGCTGCGAACGGCGACGAATCGACATTTCACGGTCTTCAGCAACACTCTCAGAAACAGACGCAATATTCTCTTCTGTACGCACTGTACGCATTCGTGTGGTTGGTTTAATGTCCAATAAAGTAAACTGAGTGCGAAACTTGGTCACAATCGCATTAATTGTTTGCTCACTTGGTCGATTATGTAGACCATAAATCGGACGTAAAGCGCGAAACACATTTCGAACCGAACACTGATTTTGGTAATAAAATTCAATGATTTGCAAGCGTTGCTCGTTAGTAAGTCTATTCATGATGAAATGTCAAAGCATACTGAGCATCTTTCTCTTTGACACCATGTCTGAAATCCCACGTGATCTGTCAAATACTAATGCATGAAAATCATAACCTCAAAAAAATCACCCTTTATATCGGCGTTTCAAAAGTTGACATCTAAATAAGTTTCAATATGGGTTTAATATAGGCACTTTTTAGAGCCTACACCTGAACAAGTCAGGTTACATTAGCAGGAGAAGATGTTTTAATAATGGGATGAAACTTGGTACTTATGTTTGCGTACACTCAAGGATGTGCAGTATTGAATATTTTTAGAATCCGCCCAGGGACACGCCCACCCCCATACATCCAAAAACCATAAAATTGCTTAAATATGAGCTACAAAAATAAAATTTGGAATGGATGAAATGAGCGGATCGGATGAAAAAAGTAGTGCATATGCTATATCTCGCATAGTATTGTGCCGAGATATTTTTGTCGGGTATGATGCAGGTGGAAATTCCGCAAGCTTTTGTTTCGAATAATCGAAACACCAACAAATAAGTTGGAATATCTACCATCAGGCACATGCCATTCCTTAACCCTTCTTGTTTCACTTACAACAGTTTTATCAGAATTGCGAACAAATTCCCGAAAATGTACCCAAATACGAGGGGTGCCTTTTATATTTCGGGATTAGAGAACAAAAACAAATATTAATCATCGAAAATCACTTTATTGTTTTTCAAAATATTCTTCATTAAGATCTATACACTTTTGCATGCGTTTGAACCAATTGTCGAAGCACTTTTGCCACTCTGATTGAGGTATCTCCAAAACATGCATTCTGAATGCCGCAACCGCTTCTTCGGGCGTCGAAAATCGTTGTCCACGCAGTTTATTCTTCACGGTTGGGAATAAAAAGAAGTCATTCGGTGCCAAGTCAGGACTATACGGCGGATGACCCATCAAATCGATGTTTTGGGTGCTCAAAAATGCAGTTGTTTGAGCCCATGTGTGAGAGCTCGCATTGTCGTGGTTAAGAGTGATCCGTCTTCGGCGGTTGGTTTTCCTGATTTCTTGGAAGACAACTGGCAAACAAATGGTTGTGTACCTCTCAGAGTTGACTGTTCTGCGTTGTTCTAGTGGTACGGTTGCGACATGTCCATATTTTCCGAAAAAACAGGCGACTATTTGCTTGGAAGTGCTTCGTGCGCGAACAACTTTTGTTGGATTTGGCTCATCTTGAAACACCCATACAGTCGACTGCTGTTTACTTTCGGGCTCATACGCGTAAATCCACGATTCATCACCTGTCACGATGTCATAGACGTGTTTCGAAGCACCGCGATCGTATTTTTTGAGCATTTCCTTCGACCAATCGACACGAGCCTTTTTTTGAGCGATTGACAAATTGTGTGGGATCCAACGCGAACAAATTTTTTTGGCAGTCAAATGTTTATGCAATATTGAATGTATGCTGGTCCCACTTATGCCTAATGTTGCCTCAATCTCACGATAGGTAACATGACGATCTTGCAATATCAGTTCGCGCACAGCATCAATGGTTTTCGGAACAACAGCTGATTTCGGACGACCTTCACGAAATTCGTCTTGGAGTGAACTACGACCACGATTGAATTCACCATACCATCGATAAACACTGGTCCTTGATGGAGCTTCATCGCCAAAAATTGAATTAAGTTCATCCATGCACTGTTGCTGTGTTAATTCACGTCGAAAGTTGTAAAAAATAATCGCACGAAAATGTTCACGATTTAATTCCATTTTTAGACCGAGATGAATCTTTTAAGTTACTATAAACAACACAAATAGCGCTCGTATGTCAAAACGTTCTGAGTACGTATAAGCCAACAAATGTCAAACTTTGCGATAGAGCTTTCAGTTGACGGATTGCAACACCAGGGTTGCTAAATCCCGAAATATAAAAGGCACCCTACGTATTCTTCATGTTGACTTTAAAATATAGTGAAAACATTGCCGAGTAAGCTCGGTTAACAGATATGCTAGTGAGACATATATTGTACAATCATAATTTGGAAACCATAAAATTTCGAAGTTAACAATTAATATCTTCAAAACTCAAAGATAAATATTGCTAAAATAAAAATTCCCGGAAAGGCAGTAGCTAAAAGTAGCTTAAGAATCCAAAAAAAAAAAAAACGCAAAATTACGTAATGAGAAAATTTTAATTAACAAAAAGCTCAAAAAAAAAACACAATAGAGTCAATAGGTGTATTCAAAGTGCAGTAGAGCAGAGTATATCACAAAAATAGAGCACAAGCAGCTCTACCGCTACCTGGTTCATAATACCATGGATTGATCTAGTTTTAAAAAAATACCAAAAAAAAAGAGAGACTTCTATCCATGTTGTTGATTTTTTCATAATATTTTAATAATACCCAAAAAAATAGAGAAATAAAAATTAAGAATGGAAAAAATTACAGGCTGGTAGAGTGGGGGGAAGGGGGAGGGGGTGTTAAAAAGGGGTGCCTCCATCTTGAGACGCTTTCAGCCCTTCTAGTCATCTGAATAAAAAGATATTTAATTAGTAAGAGTGTCATATCCCATAAAAAAAGAAGTGTTTTTTTCCAAAGTTTTGAGCTTTTTACAAACATTAAAAAAAAAATTTTACATATATCCTATCCCTAGAGAAGTATATAAAAAAGGCCCACAGCAAATTTTAAGTTAACCAGTAGTCTATTAGAACTTGAGATATCATGCCGTGTTGGAAAAGGTAGTTGCGAGAAAAACGCGTATAAAGATTCAGAAACGCGTAAAAGAAAGGTCCGCGTTACTAAAGTAGCTGTAACTCCGAAAATAATTAAAATTTTAAAAATTCCTACACTACAAAAAATAGGAAGAAGAAAAAAAGCTACTAGAATATTGCCTTAAATTAGTTAATGCTGAGCAAGCGGGAAAAAGCTGCAGTTGCTGAACTCTACTGTTATTGCTTTTAACTATAGTTACATACAGATCTCGTGCAGTATTTGGGTTAGACCTAAGTTTCTGCAAATTGCTTTATATAGCTTACCAAATAGGGCCGTTTCTATAGACCTACATTTTCTGTAAGCATGCTACGAACTTGAGAGTAGATTGGAGTCAATAGTGAATGTGTATTGTCTAGCAATCTTTTCAGAGCTTCCAAACAAAGTAAAAAATAATATTTTTTATGTCCTTTGGAGTTGCTTCCGAGTTCTTAGCAGCCTTAGGTATTAAGACTATGATTACGTCTTTCAAAATTATAAAATCAAAGACTACCTTAACCTTTTGCCATTCGGAGTCAAATTGTAATCATCGGTCACGTTCGTAAGTTTCATACAATGGCTTTTGATCGGGGCTCATCAAAAATACTAGCCTTCCAATAACCAATAGGTAGCTTTTCTAACTCCGCCAGGTCTAACAAAACCTGCCTGTCTAAAGCCAAAAAAAAAGACTATGGTTGTAGATAATACTTTTGAATCGAAACATTTAGCTAAGGTTTATGTTGAATGGTCTTATCTGTTTAAATGAAGAGCCTACCTTCAAGCCTGAAGTTGGGTACCATTCCTTGGAATAGATATGGATTATGGGTTAAACATAATAACACTAACATGCGATTAGAGTAAAGATTGTTTTGTTAAACTTGCTATGACGGGATGGACTTTTCTACTAAAACGATGGGGAGACCTGTTCTATCGCTGGCCGAAAACCTAAAAGAAAAGCTTTTATGTGTTTCTATTGAGACATACACTTGATCTATAGATACCTGAAAAGAATCCTGAACATATATGCTCCAAAGTTTTTAGTATAGAGATTTTCATACCCTAAACTGATAAAGAAGTTGCATAAGACACTAATGACTTAGTGATTAAACAGTTCACCGCCAGTTGCAAAAGTTCATAATTGAGTTTCTTATCGGTGGTGTTGAAGAGCCTCATCTGGTGGAACTCTTGCCCTGATGACTATCATAGGGGGTCTCGAGCTAGTTGTGGTTTGTGTACATCACTTGCACAGGCCTAGATTGATCGGTGGGTGTCGCGCTTAGTACGACCGGGCTGGTATTTCCTTTATATATAAGAGATTGGATAGGTCTCGTCTTGACCAGTATATGATTAAACTGTACGTTAAATTGATACTATTGAGTTCAATACGAAAATTTTTGAATAGTTTGTGAATCTTGTATTAGTTTCAAATGTGAAATTGTATTGTATCCAATATATATTTGTGTGTATTCTATATTGTTTTCACATTATAGGGCGCAAGTCACGTTTATGTTTATGAAATGGACACCCAGTAAATTTTCTTTTCTGGGTTTCATGAATATTTTACTTGCTTGAATGAACTTATATTACAGTACTGGTTGCTGTTTCATGAACTATCGACTCCGTAGTCATGAGACAAAGTAGAATTAATGCTTAACGACAGGGGCCTACTATAAACACAAATATAGGTACTCAACTACTGGAATATTGACTGGAGCTATTGAATTCCAATATCGTAGCGTTTATATTATTCATTTTTGTGTATATGTACGAATATATATTTTACCCTTAATTGGTATGGATTCAGTATTGGAGATCTAGAATAGGGTGCTGGTCATTTCCAGATTCATGCATTGAGTACATTTTGCTTTCAAGGCTGTCAAGAATATATTAGGGCTGTTCACAATCAGGTACAAATGGTCTTGCATCATAGCATTTGCAAAATGGTAGAGTATATTTTTACTCTACACTAACAAAATATACAGAGATGCATTTACTACGCTTGTGTAAATATGCAACACTTAAAACCCATAGTTTATATTTACTAAACATATGCAATACTGAACTTTAAGCCAACAGCTGATTGTCAAAAAAGTAAAGTCAAAAAAATAAAAAACAAAGATATGGAAAATATGTAAATAATAAAACGAATTAAACGGGAGAAGCCCAATAAAAAATTCATTAAAGAGTCAGTGAGCTATCAGCCGTTAATTTTATTCTTTCCAACAAGTATTGCAAAGTAAACCGAAAGGTACCGCTCACGATTGATGGCAAATTTTTACAATTGCATAAATTTGCAATATCAAATACTCAAGATTGTGAATAGCCCTATTGTTTGTTGCACTGAACATTCCTTGAGTGTTTTGAGCATTATATATTCATATACTTTTTTCTATTGGATGCTGTTTCAAAGACTATAGGCTCGATAGCCGTGGGAAAATGTAGTCAGCTAACTTTTCTCAATAGAATATATTATTTTTGCAATCCTTTTCTTTCCATTACTCTTAAAAATTATTGGAAATAATTATTCTTTATTTCCCCCCGTTCATGAAAATAACTGGGCATTCAAGGGAACGGTTTAAAATAATAGTATTTACACTAATTCTGCTGAATATATCTATTTTCCTAATATCATCAACGCTCTGCAGATTAACAAGAATCGATCAGTTTAAACTTTAATTGTGATTTACAGAGCTATTACCCTGAGTGGGTCCCACACCTTTTATAGTCAAAAATAACATCGGAAAATAGTCCTTCAAACTTTATTTTTAAGATACCATCGCTTGAATTGCATCATATAATATAAAAGCATACAGAATATAAGTAAATCCAAATAAAACAAAGAAAGAGAGAAGAAAAATTAAAAATTTAATAAAGATATAAGAAAGAAAATTATAAGAACAACAACAAAATGTTAAAACATTCACTATGATAATGAAAAGTTTAAATATAATAATAGATTTATGTACGAGTTAAACATAAAGATAATCAATGTTATTAAGTTTAAGTAGTGTGAAGAGCTGTGTTTTTGTACTTACATCGTGCTGGTGTTGATGTTGTTGTTGTTATTGTTGTAGTTAAGATGAGTTTTTTAAAGAAGTATTTGTTGTAGATAAATGATATAGTTGTGTTTGATTAATATGGTGTTTAAGTTGGTAGTTAAAGGATTTTAAGGATTGGTTTGATTTTTTATTTTTGATTTTGGTTTGAAAGATTGGCAAAATATTAGTAGTTTTTGATGATTTTGAGTGGCATTTTTTGTTGTTTTGTTGGTGCATTTTTGTTGTTTTGTTTCAAATAACATAGTGTTCAATTATTTTTGTATAGTTTTGAGGTATATGTTTTTTGTGAAGTAAATGCATTTATTTTTTTTTTGTTATGGTTTTGTATAGATTTTTTTGTTTTTTTTTTTTTAGTTTTTTTGACCCCATTTCGTATTTGGTTTTCGTATTCGTATTCAAGAAAATAAAGTATGAAAAAGGAAAATTAAAAAAATTTCATGATTATTATGATTATTTTTGTTTTATTTTTAAAGATAATATGCTAAATAAATAAATGAGGGTTATATATAAATATATATAAATATGTGAAAAATTTACTTAGTTAATGCTTGATATATAGTTTACTTTAATAATGCACTTGCTAGTTTTTTAAACATTATTCCTAGGCATTCAGTTTTATAAAGTTGAATGTAAGTTTTTTTAACTAAAAGTCAAATTTTTGTAGCATATTGAATATTTGACTTTTATGGAAATTTGTAAACTCTCTATTTTATAGCCACTCTATTGATGGCTTAGAACTTATAAAAAAAAGTGTTGAGTTGTTTTAAAACTCTAACAATTGACCCTACATAAAAAACTGGCGTTTTTTTATTTTTTTTTCAATATTATGCAAAAGTAAACTTTTCGTAAAAGTTTTACAAGTTTAAATAAGAAAATAATAGTTATTAATACATAAATGCTTGCAAATAATATAGGTTAGTGTATCAAGATAGGTTAATAATATTTACCCCAAATTCCATCCATAAGGCGTCTACTATGCTGCCCAGCACAGTGATCAAATCGAATATATTCCATGGATCCTTAAAGAAATTCTAAAATGCGAAAAATTAGTTTTGTTTTAAACCAAACGGAAATATTCAAAAATAAAAGCTATATCTAATTTTATAATCGTTATTGTTGCATTTAATGTTTTTTTTTTTTCATCAACACGAAAAACTAAAGCTGAAATTTACAATGTTGCAACATCACATTCAGTTCAACTTATTGCTCAGAGTACAGCAGCATTTGATACTTTGAGCAACAAGACGACATTTACCTACCGTACAACCGAAGGCTATTACTTTCAGTATTGTTTCCAAAAAGAAGAACAATGTGACGACCAGATTCATGTAGGTCAGGATATCGCTATGCAAAGGCGGTGCATCATGAAACTATAATAAAAAAAACAGACCACAAAGAAAATTTCTCATAGCTAAAACCATACATTAACAGTTGATTAAAAACTTACTCGTACAAAATACTAAATGAGAAATACTAAATAAGAAATACTAATTACGGCATACTAAGGAAAAATCAAAATATTTAATTCATAACAAAATACATAAGTATTTTTATAACTTAAACTAGATTATTTTTATATAATTTTTGAGGGACTAGTAGTGGAACACGTAAAATGGGGATATACAGAGCCTTATATAATGAAGTGAAGGACACAGAGGTAATAATACAATCCCATTTAAGTATTACATCGTCTTTGGAGAGCTTTAAGGCAGTATTGTAGTTCGAAGCGAAAATATTAGCGTTTTTTAAAATTCAACATAGAAAAAAAATAAAAATGTTTTTACCATCTAGTTTTTTATTTTCTGTTTACTTATATTTCAATAATACACAAAAAAATAAAAATTGAAAAAATTACGAGCTAGTATAGTGGGGGGCGCTAAAAAAATTGTACTCAATTGCGCTCAATTTCAACCCTTCTAGACATCTGAAAAAAAGGTTCTTAGTTAGAATGTCGTTGTATCCCGGACTAGGGGAAAAAAAAATTTTATTGCAGAAAATGGCGGCTGTTTGAAGAAAAAAAGTAATTTTTATGGCCTTTTCTTCGAAGTATTTAACTTGAGATATCATGACAAACATGTTGGAAAAATTAGTTTCAGGAAAGACGCGTTTAAAGATTTGAGTAAATTTACAGGCAGTCAAAGTTACAGGCGTCGTTTAAATAGCTATGACTCCGTAAATAATTTAAATTTTACGAATTCCTTTGAAGGATATATTCTTAATGTCGAAAATATGCAATAAAAAAATTGATTTTTTTTCAAAATTCTACACTAGGAAACTGCCTTAGTGTCTTTGAATATATTAAAAAAATAAAACAAAAAAATATTTGTAACCTAAGAAAGTCATGAAATTGATGGTGCCTTCTAGTTACTTATAATTTAGTAATTTAGAACTATGAAGATGACATATATTAGTGCAATAATATTGATTTATAACACATTGATAGAACCTATAGCACAGTGCAACACATAATAACATTGAAGCCTTCTATCAACAGATTCTGTTAGAAAAAAGGAAAAAAATTACAATTATATTGGCATTTTAAAAGTCTACGTCTCACCCATATTTGTAGCCTTATTCTGGTGGTTGACAACTGTAAATCATTGACAAGCTAGTCTTTTATGTGCTATTTTTTTGGCCCAAGGATCTACAAACTTTTAAAATGTTAAGCAAATTTATTTGTTCTGAATATTTTTTTTATGGCGTTGACATTTTTGTTATGTTATGAGCATTTGATTACGTTTTAGAATAGGAAATTTTTTCAGTTGTCAATAAATTTACAATTGTCAATAACAAGAATCACCAGAATGGAAAAATATTTTAATACTCCAACGCGTACTGAGTAATAGGGTATATTAACTTTGTCGTTCCATTTGTAACGCAAGTAAGGAGGCGTGGCAGGTATAGAAAGTTATATACATATATATATATATATTTTTGATCAGCATCACCACCTGAGTCGATTTCCGTGTTTCCGTCTGTCTGCTGGTCTGTCCGTCTGTGGACACGATTACAGCCGTAATTTAAAAGCTTTCGCGATGAAATTAAAAATTTATGATTATTTCTAAAACTGGAGACCAAGTTTATGAATAAGCCAAATCGGATGAAAACCACGCCTTCCTCCCATACAAAGTGACTTTATTTCAACGTAAAATCTCTTAAAAATCCACAAAAATTAAAGAAATGCCTTGAAGTTTTGCAGGTAAGCTTTGATCTTCAATATAAATCCTGACTATGAAATTTGGAAAAATTGGATGAAAACCACGCCATCCTCCTATACAAAGTGGCTAAATATTATCCGTAAATTATCTCGCACATTTGGACCAAATGGCTGAATGATTGGGTCACCACATAAAAAATGAGCTGGTGTTAGAAACGAAAAATCTTCTGGACCGTCGGATTGTGCCGAAAAAGGACGAGCGTTCATCACCGCGCTGGTTTGAGAAAAAATTACTCTAAAAGGGGAACTTGTTAGTTTGTGGGGAACAACGATTCTGCGAAGGTGGTATTTCATCGATTTCACCGCAGCCTCCCATAGACCACCCTGATGGGGAGCCACAGGGATAATAAAACGCCACTCTGTTCCATATTTCTGTAAGGACTTTGCCATGTCCACGTCCTTACAACTGCGCAACATCCGAGTCAATTCCTTCTCTGCCCCCGTAAAATTTTTTCCATTGTCACTCCATAATCTGGAACAAGCGCAGCGAATACTGGTAAAACACAAAAAAGCTTGTATAAAATCAGCCGTCGATAAATTATGAACCAGTTCCAGATAAACCGCCTTAGTCACCATACAAACAAGGACAGCTACATATTTCTTCTCAAGAATGTTGCATTTACCTCCTCTCGCTTTTAGGAGAAACGTGCCCGCGTAGTCGACACCAGACTGTCTAAATGGTCGACATGGCCGACCACGATCTGAAGTTCGCCCATCATTTGCTGAACACATTGTTTTCGTTATGGTGTGCAGACAACACATTGAGAAATGCTTGTATGAACCGTTCGTCGTAAATTTGTAATCCAATACTTCCGGCAATCCAAAAAAGCAATCATTTCACGTGGTCCTCCATGTAGAGTACTCAAATGTGCTCAAAAGCTTCGATAATAAACTAACGTTCAGCAAAATGGGTTTTTTTATGGGTGTTTTATGTTCTGGGATCAATGCTTGATTACATATTAATGGTAATGGACATTTAATTTGCATTACCACTAGATGAATAGGGGTAATGATATTTTTAATGCACTATTAATTCAATGCATTATGCCCATCTATGGTATGTAATAATCCTTGGTAGTTTTAACATTCTTAAGTTTATAAAATTTGGCGATACTAGACATGGGGCGTGGCACTTTATTTTTAAACCTGCTCCATCTACATCCTTTGTCCGATTTCATCCAAACTTCGTACATATATTCTTTACTATGATCAGAAGCTTAAAGCCTACAAAATTGGGTGGGATTAGACAAGGAGGTGTGTTAATTTAATTCTAACGGAGCTCCCTCAACACCGTTTGTCCGACTTAAGCCAAATTGTGTACACATATTATTTGGCATAAGGATCAGTCCGTAGTTTATTAAAGTGAGCGGTGATAGACAAGGGGCGTGGCACTTTATTTTAAAACCATCTCCATCTAAACCGTTTATCCGATATTAACTAAATTTCGTACATATATTCTTTATTATAATGAGAATTTTCAAGCCTACAAAAGTTGTGGGATTGGACAAGGGGCGTGTCAATTTAATTCTAATCGAACTCTCTCTGTACCATTCATCCGATTTTAATAAAATTTTGCAAACATATTCTTTACCATAAGAAGCAGTTCGTAGTTTAAAAAAGTGGGAACAGTTCGTAGTTTATATTCTTTGGAATAATGAGCGGCGATTAGCCTAAAAAAGTGGGCTTAATTAGACAGGCGTGTGCCACTTTAATTTTAATCGAACTCCTTCTATAGCCTTTGTCCGACTTCTTTCAAATTTTTTACACATATTCTTTGGATTAATGAGCAGTCAGTAGTCTACAAAATTGGTTGGAATTGAACTGGGGATGTGGCACTTTAATTTTAAACGAGATTCTTTTGCACCGTTGGTATGAATTTATACAAACCAACCCAATTTTGCGCATTTATTCTTTTGCATAATCAGCAGTCTACAAATTGCTCTATGTGGCATCAAAGGGTAAAATTAAATTAAGCGCATGAAACAAATATTTTTGCAGATAAACATTTTATAAACGACTAAAAACTTCGAATATACTTCAATACATCCGCGGGGGTATTTTAGCTTCGGTAACCAGCTAACCTCTCTCAGTTTCTCCCGGGTCATCAAAGATCTGTGTGGTCAGGCATTGTCGTGATGGAACAGTTTCCTTCCAATCCCGCCAGACGCACAGCATTACCTTTTTTGGTGTCAATCCTGACTTTACTACCTACCAACAATTTGTTACCGAACTTTTTCGAATACCCAGTATTTATTAGTTCGTACACCAAATCGGCATTTTTTAAAATTGATTACAAAAGTAGTCTAAGAATAAGTTGATAACATTTTGTTGTTATTTTGACGAAATTTGTTTTAAGCTGTCTTTGATCAGAAATTGTTTTTAAATTGAAAACTTCTACTAAAACTTTAAAAAAAGGTGTTTAAATTGAAAACTTTGTGATCAAAACAAATGTAATGGTGATAAATGGTAAAGTGCTTTTGAAGCTTAAAAACCGTTTTGACACAAAATTGTGTTTTCAAGGTCGGCAAGATTTCTCGAAAACGCCTGAACCAAACAGTCTCAAATTTGAGCACACGCGCTTTAAGTATATTTTTTAGTAATTAATGATAGGTTTTGCTCTCCCCTAAACAATTTAAGGCCAAAATGTTTGTCAAAAATCGATTTTTCTTTTTTGAGAACGGCCATTTTGTTAAAAAATTTTATTTTGCTTATTGCTTCGATCAAGCATAGGATTATACAGAATGTTAACGAAATATTTTTGAGATTTTTTATACTAGATGATCCAGTCCAGATCATCGCAAGACGTCTTTTTTTATAGAAGCTCCCGGGGATTAGCTATAGCAGCGCTTACAATAATTATTTTTACACATATAAAATGTCAAACTACAGTTAAAAATTACCATTATATGTGTACAAATTTTATGTAAATAAATTAAAAGGTCTTTTCAGAAAGAATTCCTTAAAAATCGCTTTCTCGGGTCTCTTAACTGTATATACCCCCTTAAGGTGCAAGGTATTGTGGGGTTGAAATACTGATTGAAATGAGATAATTTTTATTTTGTACGCACTGATTGAGGATATTTGATACTTTTGGTTAAAGTATTAAAAAAATTGGTTTTTTTAGATATCACATATTATGCTCAAATCTTAACCTAAAGTAAAAATGAATGAAGCTTTGATTAGATTTAACTATGCAAATTATAAGATTGGCATGTTACTCTATGGGCTGAAGAATAGGTTGTTATGAAAAACTACTGAATTTTTGGATCTTCGTTACATATTTCACTTTACTTTTAGTGCGAATATGCATTGAAAGTTTTTCAAAAAATTTACTTTAACAACATTTTGGAGCAGTTTTCTATATTTTTAAATAAGCAGTAGCGGCAAAAATAGATATTAAATTTATGAAGAATATATCGCAAAGTAAAGACAATTTCTTTCTTAATATAGCCTTTATATAAAAGAAGGCAGTAGTAAAAATGGACATAGAAGTGATCGCCTCCTCATCACCATGCCAGTAAGTAATCTACAATATATGCATTACTTTGAAAATTAACTATGTTCTATCTCAGATGGTGTAAACAAATTCTGAAGTTAGTTCTTAATATAACTCGTAATGAGTTAGAAGGTTGAGGTGACTATTTCGCTGCTGGATATCTTTACAACAAGGAATGCTTCATTGAAATATTTTTAAACAGGATTGCAAAGCATAAGTATTGCAGATGCTACTCTACTCAAGACGTTAACGACAGAAAATCCCAAATATGTGTATATTTTATTATCTCGAAGTGGAATCGGAAAACAGAAAACATTGCCAGAACTAGTGTTAACTGAAGTTGTAGCAAAGGCTTGCTATTAGGGTAAAGTAGCATTTGGTTTAAGGTCAAGAAGATTAAAAATTTATATATTATCTTGTGTCATATTATCTTATATCAACAAAGGCAGATTAGTTGTTTTAGCCGCCCTAGGCCGAATCGTACCAGCCGCCTCTTCCTAGATCTATAATTAACTTAACTGAGACTGAGGAATAATATCTGTCAATGGATAGGTTAAAATAAGAATAATGCTTTTTACAGGTTTAAGCTATTACTTATTGTTAGAAATTGTTAAATTGTACTTGTCTTTGTTTGTACTGCAGTCAGCACGGAAATGGAGACATTCTTCTGAATAGTTGTCTTCTAAGTCAGTAGAATAAGTCGTTTGTAATAATTTAGCATTTTCGTCCACTTCTGACGTGCTTAATTTTGTGAGGTACTTAATAATTTAAAATTTATCGGCGAAAAAAAATCTCGGCGTTTTTGAAGTTCTCCAACTAAAGCATGAATCATTATAAAAAAGAAGTGATTCTGAAATTTTTTCGACCATTCTTTTGTTTTATCTCTGTATTAAATTTATCATACCTGTATTAAATTTACTAGAAAGTAGATTTCGATTTCTATAACGTTGAAAGTCTTTTTCGTGTTCTTGTACAACTTACAGATTTTGCGCCTAAGTAAGCCTATGAAATGTATAAGTGTATCATAAAATTCTATGACAATGGTAATATCAATTTCCACACTTTGAAGTTTCTTGTTGGTAGAGTAAGCCCGATCTAGTAAAAACCCCCAAATACTGCCCTTGGCAGTTTGAAATGTCAATACCAAATTCGGTTAAAATTTAAATGACAGCATATTAGTCTTGCAATTATGACCTGCATTTGGAATAAACTTCAGAAAACGTTCTTCAGATGATTCATCAGTAAAGAAATAACTGACAACAAAAGTGAGCTAATCCACGTGAGATATATCAGAGTCAATAATCAAAGAAAATATTCAGCTGTTAAAATTTCCATTATAATTCATTTGAAACTTTGTCAAAAGCCGAATGAATTCTTTCCAAAGCGTGATATGTGTCTGGCTAAGAATGAATGGAGCTCGACGATAAGCTCCAAAGAAAGCAAAGAACTCCCATTCTTTAATTGACCGAATCTTTCTAAGGATGATCTAAATGGCAAACCGCGTGACGCAAGTGCTTTAACACAAGCAACTTCTCTTTTCAGAATGTTCCTCCAGTCATTTATTTCCTCACCTTGCTTCCTCTTTGTCAAACACACTCGCTCCCCTATTAAAAAGAAAAAAGGCTCAAAAAAGCACATAAAGTATTTTTTTGAATAAATTAGCCCTGTCGCGGAAACTTTTTGTCATTTAAAAGCTGGCGTTCGAACAAGTGTTTTTACAACTAACAAGGATAAAATACTTATACTTATAGGTGCGTTCACTCTTGCAAAAATTGCAATTGCATTCAACATTTTTTTTTTGACACCGTGCTTAGATACGTGATCACGTATAAAGTGGTTGATAATCCATTTGGCTGGTTCATCGCTGATCCATTTTAAACAGTTTTTTTTTTTTCTGACTGGGCTGCACTGTCGGTAAGAAAGAGGCTCCTTCTGTTCCTTTTACCAAAACTTTCAAAGTACATGCGCTAGAAGATACTGAAGAAACATCAATTGACCCAGTAGGGGGTTTGTGTTCGTGTGATCTTCAGAATTTGACGATGTTTTTCCATAAATATCATATTATTTCCGCTATTTTTTTACCACATCTTTATGTTTATACTTTTTTCCCTTAGCCCATAATTATATTTTATCAATATAAAAATAGGCGTAGGCAAACAGAACCATTTGCTCCTGTGTGTCTCAACCGATTTTAATGATTTTGTTTTTGAAGTTTTTAATAAGAGTAGTTTTTAAAGAAAAAAGCTGTCTGGAATACCTGGCGTAGCTCGGGGGTGGTTTGGCGAAAAGGTCAAATTTCGACCACTGGCGTACTCTAGTTATTATAAATAAATATACCAATTCTAACATTAAAGTTTCAATTAAAAAATATTATTTTTATGTAATACATTCACACTGAGGTCACGGAATGATTCCAACTGGATTTAGGCTATTGAGTTGACACTCAATGATATCTTCCTTATATATAATGTTCACACAGATAGTCCGGGTAAAACCAAAGAACCAACAATTTTTCTTGTTTCTTTTTTACGTCAAGGAAATTTTTTTGCGATTGGCCGCCCCTAAAATCTTGCCGCCCTAGGCCTGGGCCTGGTCGGCCATAAGGCAAGTCCGCTTCTGTATGTCAAACATATCTTAATAAAATTTATTTCATTCATTGAATACATTTAATATAAAAACTTTTATGATAAATATATAAAACTCTTATGCTAATTTATTAAAAAACATGCATTGCTAAAACTTCACGCTAAAGAGCTGCTAATAAATTTTGACCTAATGTTCTTAATTATTTGTGGATATGTGAATTTCGGTGTTGGTGTTTAACAAGAATTTTTGTATCTTTTTATGCTGTGTTGTTATTTTTTCAATTATCTGTAGAGTGTTTATATTGTTTAACAGAAGAACAACAAAGAGGTATTTGTAAGAAAGCCGATAGTTAAAATAAAAATCTAGATAGAATTAAATTTGTACAAAAATCATGCAAAAAGATAAAATTAAATTTTGTTTTTCAACTTTGTGCAATATACGTGCTGCTACTATTTCGAAAAGCTATTTTCACCTCACGTAAGCATGCCAATCTTGAAGAAAATTCTAGCGAATCGGATTAAATATTACAAATACAGCGCTTACCTTTTATAGATACTTTCCTGTTTTGTTGAAAAACTATATAATTTATTGCTTAAATTGGACATTGTAAATTTCAGCTTTAGTTGACAATTAATTGAATTTGGATTTTTTTTCCATTCGATTGATGCGAATATATTTACAGTTTATAAGCCAGACCTACCTTAACACCAAATCCTATAATCTTCAGCACGGTTTCTACACTGAACATTCCTGTGAATCCCATGTTGATATATTTAAGCGATTTCTCATACATCTCACCTTGGTTATGATACTGCATTAAATTAATTTTGATTAGTTTAGAAGAAATATTTTACCATATATTATTAATTTGTTTCATAGACACATTTTTATTTTACAGTTTTACAGTGATGTTTCGTAGATGATATGAAAAATAATATAAATAATAATTGCAGCATAAAAGGTTTTGAAAATGTTGTGTGTGTGTGTGTGTGTGTGAATATGTGTGTTTGTTTAAAGGTAAGTTATTGAATTAAACATAAATAAATAAAGAAAAACATTTAGATAACATGGTACAATATGTAAATTTTAATTATGTAAATTTTGTAAAGTTTATTTACATATTGAACTATTAAGTGTTGATAGGTCAGAGTATATAAAAATATTAATGTTATGCATGGAGACGAAGACAAGATACGTTATAGTGCTGTTATCATGCAAAGGAGAAATAATTTTTGATTTTTAATTATATTTTTGCTCTGATCTTGTTTTAAAACGTTCGGCCGTATAGTAAATTAAGGCCGGATATCTTGCAAGCCAGATAGTTGCTTAAAAAAAGTTGTTAACATAAAAAAAAATTATTACATTTTTATGTATTAAAAAAAGTGATATCTTGACATTTTAAGAATTTTTTTTTAAAGAAAACAGTCAGTTT